>CM076255.1:14730019-14862519 GCA_038380765.1 Odontothrips loti | reverse complement strand
TTTCCCCGCCGCCAACGGACACCGCCGCCTTACCCTGACCGCGCATATTTCAATTAAAGCAGCGCGCCAATTCCTCCTCCCCCCTCACTTCTGGCCGCGGGGTCCCGGCCGCTTCCTTTTTGTGCGCTTTTTTCGCTTTTTTCCAGACCGACTTCCTCCTTACCGACCACTGCTTTTGTCAGTGATTTCTGCTGCCTTATTTTGTGCGCACAGCGGTCGTCTGCTTCAGCTGTGCTTCCCTCTGCAGTCGTCGTGGCCAGAGTGAATCAGAGTGCTGCCCCCCCCTCTCTCTCTCTCTCTCTCTCTCTCTCTCTCTCTCTCTCTCTCTCTCTCTCTCTCTCTCTCTCTCTCTCTCTCTCTCTCTCTCTCTCTCTCTCTCCTGATGCTCAAATTGGTCACGGCACGGCACGGCGCTCAGCAGAGCGGCGACCCCCCCCCCCCCCCCCCCCCCCCGGCACCGGCACCGGGGGGTCCCTGACCAGTGCAGTACCCCGCAGCGTTGCGCGCGCGACGCCCCGGCGCCCTGAAGCCACCACAGCCTGTCCACAAACCACGTAACGCACAGTAGCAGAGACGTAAGCGACACGTGCCTTATGGACGCCCCCCCCCCCTTTCTCCTGGTACCGACCCTCCTGCTGTCCATCATCCGGTGCGGACTCATTTGAAAAAGGTCAATTGAGCGCGCGTCTTCTCTGATGGACCCAGCAAAAGCTTTTCATTACTGCCGAACACAGCCACAAAAAAAAAAAAAAACGAATGCGGTCTACTTCAAGTTAATCGAACCCCAGACTGAACGATATTTTAATATTTTTTGAACGCAAGGTAAATGCACGTATTTACCTTCCGGATACACGCAAGCAGCAAGAGTGGCGAGTCACACACACACGCACACACACACACACGCACACAATACAGGGCCGCACATCATTTGACTCCGGTCCACGTAAATGAAGGGGTATATTTGTGTGCTGTGTGTATGCGTGCGTTCGTGTGAGTGTGTGTATTTGTGTGAGTGACCCAAGCGGCAGCCCCGGCGGGTATGATCACCGGTTCGGCCGACCGGTGGGATAATGTGATTGATCCAATTGTCAATCAATGTCGATGGCAGCTTCAATAATAATCGAGCTGCGTGATGCTCGCACAACACAATGCGCGGAAAGGCAAGGCTGGCTGCTGCTCCGCGCATGCCCCGCCCCGCCCCGCCCCGCCCCGCCCCGCCCCGCCCCCCGCTTGCCCGGCATAAACGATATCATTTCACAACAGCAGCACAACAGATTAATGCCCACTCAGAACACACATCGCAACGAAAGGAAAATGGTAAACAATCAGAGGCCTGTGTGATTTGCGTTGTTACATTTCCGAGAGCGCCGAGGGTGTTTTCACTCGGGATTTTCGTGTACAGGGTATTACATAATACGTGTCTTGATACGTGGTATTACGCGGTATTACACCGGTATTACACTAATATTAAATATGTATTGCACCTATATTTTACCATTTTAGAGCATATTTTGTTATTTTTCGGTATTACATTACGCGTAATACCTTGATCAGGTGTACAGGGTATTACGAAAGTGAAAACCCCCTCGGGGGGCGCTTTAAGAAAATATTCCGACAGAGTAGAGCAGCAGGGAAGGTCAGACGAAAATTGTCATACCGACTAGCATTGGCTGGTGGGAAAGCAATTCAAACAACGGGGCGGCCGGGGGGAGGGGACGTGGCCGTGAAATCATCAGCTATCTCTCTCTCTCTCTCTCTCTCTCCCTTCCTCCCCTCTCTCCCCGTCTCTCTCGTGGAGATGAACCGAACAATTAAGACCCACGCTAATAAATGACTCGACGTCTACGGAGGGAGTGGTGGGTCCGCGCTCGCACACAGAAAAGAGAGCGCGAGATATGAAATATGATGGGAACAGAGCGAGACCGAAGGCTGCAGCCTGAATAAGTACAGAAATGGGATCGTCACGGGCGAGCGCTGCAGAGCGAGGCCTTCGGGACCCTTCGGGACGCCATCGGCTCAGGCCGCAAAGGACTATGATTTACCGGCCGAGCTCCGGCTCCGAAATGGATCTAAAGAGCCACATTACTCACGCTGGCTAAATGTTCCAAACGGACCGGAATCTAAAATGCGCGGTCCGCGGGAGGTATTCGAACCCGCGACGCACGCACGTGGCGTACAGTTCACTGCACCAGGGGGAGGCGCTCGGCTCGGCTCGGGCCGTAACTCGTTTCTGTTGCATCCGCGAGAATGTCAAGTTCAGCAAACTTGAGCGAAGGCAGCGGCGGCGAGGCGTGGCGAGAGGACTCGACAACAGCCCCGGCGTGCAGCACAACCTGTTGGGCTCCGAGCGTGCACCACGCCACACCACAGCCGTCCCCTGCGTGCACAGCAGACAGCAGCACGCAGCACGCCCGCAGCAGGGTGTCCAGGCACGTCCCCGCCGCGTCAAGTATAACACACACACCGCCAGCAGGGCAGGCCGGACCGCACGGGACCCGCTGCATGCTTATTTACCCTCAGCGGCGGCGGCGTCGTCTGCTTATTTGCAGTCCGCTGCTGCTGAGGTGACGGTACACCACCCGTGCTCCATTACCGTGCACTTAGCGGCAGCCAGCCGGGCCAGAGCGCACCGTTGTGCCGGGCTGCTGCAGCTGCAGTAGCGGGTGGGGTAAGGGCAGGGGAAGAAGGTGGGGTACGAAGGGGTAAAAAGGAGACGAATTTTACGTGTCACTTTAGAAAATTTGAATTAAACTAATTAATTTTGCCGGGATGTTATATTTTTGATAAGTTTTTAGGGGTAAGTTATTGAGATTAGTTTTTGGGGGTGAGGGCGAATTTCTGCAAGTTTTGAGTCTGTTTTTTATGTAGGAAAATTACAAAGTGCATTTTTATTTCTTTTAATTGGTTTCGACTAAGGGTCAGGACGGGTTAAGATGGCGCGGGGGGAGGTGGGGGTGCATGCAATGCCGCATGCCGCATACTGCAGTCGCGGTCCGCTTGACACGCTTGACCGCATCCCGGC
Organism: Odontothrips loti; assembly: GCA_038380765.1. Lineage (NCBI taxonomy): Eukaryota > Metazoa > Arthropoda > Insecta > Thysanoptera > Thripidae > Odontothrips > Odontothrips loti. Next base: position 14,859,497 of record CM076255.1, on the reverse strand, counting down.
ATGGGGTCTGGCCTGGTCTAGGCCTCTACTACTGCTGCTACTACTATACTGCTGCTGCTGCTGCTGCTGCTGCGTCTACTGCTGCTGCAGTCCCGACCCGACCCAGCGCGGCCCGCCGAGCGAAGCCGTGCGCCGGCCCCGACTAGCGGCATCAGCCAATGGGGCACACCGCAGCAGGACCGCACAGGACACCGCAGGGACACCGCAGGGACACCGCAGGGACACCGCAGGGACACCGCAGGGACAGGACAGTGCACCGCTCTGGTCACAGCAACGCTAATAACGGCCACGGTGGGGGCCGGTGGGGGCGGCAGTGGGGGCGGCAGTGGGGGGCACAACGCAGACAACGGTCCCTTTGTTCCTTTCAAGGTAACTAGATGGACCACACAAACGGCACCCCAGCGCCGGGCGCACCGAATACCTTCGGGGGGACCTCGGCAGTATTCGAACCCGCGGCGCCTCCCCCTCCCCTCACCGCGGCAACGCAATTACACATCAGTCATGCGTACTTACGGGCAGCACCACTGCGTCGCAGTACTGTTGTACCAGAGTCGTTCCGTGCAGAGCTTTATTGCGCCTGCCATCAAGTGTGTGTGTGTGTGTGTGTGTGTGTGTCGACGTACAGTACCGTGTGCCCCGGGGGTGTCGGTCACGACCGACTACCGTGCCGGGCTGTAGTGGGCCATAGGAAGCGAACCCAGCAAGCAAGGCTCCACGACGACCCTCAGAACAAGGGAGGCGAAGGGAGAGACGGAGAGAGAAAGAGCGAGACAGAGCGAGAGAAAAAGAGAGAGGCAGAGAGAGAGAGAGAGAGAGAGAGAGAGAGAGAGAGAGAGAGAGAGAGAGAGAGAGAGAGAGCAACGGGCCTACCCACACTGCTTCACCTTGACCCCCGCGCTCCTCCGGGCGGCCGGCACGCCCCCACAAGTGTGACACTACACTACACGGGGAGAACCCGCACATCTGCCCCCCCCTCCCCCCCCCCCACCGCGCCGCCATGGGTTAGGTCGGGCGGGACACCTGTAGGGAGGGCGCTCTGCCGGCCCTGCCCGTGTCGGAGACCGAATAACCTCCACGCGCACCCCGCACAGTTACGCGGGTTCGAATACCCCCGGTGACCGACCGGCCGTCCGTCCGCTCCAAAACATGTTCGCCTCACGGCGGGCAGGTGCGCGCGCCTGGCCTGCGAACCGCGATAGAGCAGGGCAGGACGACCGGTACACACAAAGACGACACAGCAAAAAATAAAAGTAGAGACAAAGACAAACGCAGTGGACAATGGTATTCGAACCCGCGCGAACGACAGTTCCATCAATAGCGAAAATTATAGACGCGATAAAATATACTACACTCCGCACGCACGCGCGGCGCGGCCGTATTTGTCTTGGCGGTGATTCATCGGCGGGCGGCACCGAATGGCATAAATCCCCCGTCCTCTGTGTGTGTGTGTGTGTGTGTGTGTGTGTGTGTGTGTGACTGTGTGAGTGCGCGCTGGGCTTGGGCGCGCGTTCTGTTCGGGCGCGGCAGTTGAGTTCGGTCCGGCTTCGGCTCGGCTTCGGTCCGGTTCGGCCCGCCCCGCCTGATCGACACGTCTATGGAAACATATCATCACGAGCCATAAAATACCGGTATGGGACCCCGCCGGGCCGCGGCCTGTGCTGCTGAGGTCCGCGCATTCCAACGCAAAGCGTCGGAGCAGATGCACCTCGAGAGCAAGGGAGAAATACAACGCTGCTGGCCACCAAAACTTAAATTTAAACTCATTCCAGGAACGCACACTCATTCACCGAAAGTTCGAAAAACAAATTCAACTTGCCAAATCACCCTAAAAATTCACTTTCATTTTATCCATTCTCCGGGTCGGTGTCGCTCTGCCCGTCCTGTCCAGCGCCATGCCTCTCTTCTCTTTCCGGTCGGCATGTGCCTTTGGCCGAGCCTTGGCGTGCCTTCCTGTTCCTGCCTTGGGGGGGGGGGGGGGGGGGGGGGGGGCTGTGTCCGATCGTCCACTTAGGCTGGGCCGCGGCCTGGCCAGGACTGGGCTGGGCTGGGCTGGGCTGCATGCCATTTCCATATCGTGACACCGCGGCGCCTCGCCCCGCCACGACCTCATCGAGCCCAACCTGCGTGGGCGTTGAGCGCGGTGTGCTCGTATCCTCCCAGGCACGGCCTGACACGGCCTGGCACACCCAGCCTCGCTCTCTAATCCCGAGGGATCGTCCACGAATCACATAACGCCGTCGGCCCGCCGGGTCCAGTCTCGACGGCCGAACGCCTGCGGGCGCCGGGGTAGGCCAGCCCGCACGGCTCGGGCGCTGCTCGGCTGCCTACCCGCCAGGCGCTCTCCCTCCGGCCGCCGGACCCCGACCCTGACCCACAAATGACACGCTCCCGCACGTCACCAGGACTAGGGTTCTTCTTCCTGGCGTCGCCGTCGACACCGCCGCGGCCAGTGCCAATGCGCTGCACGCTACGCACGGGGCGCGGGGGGGGGGGGGGGCGTCGCGGGCCGTCGGGGGGCCGTCGGGGGGCCGTCGGGGGGCCGTCGGGGGGCCGTCGGGGGCCGTCGGGGGGCCGTCGGGGGCCGTCGGGGGCCTCCGGGGCCCATCCCGCGCCGTCTCGTCTCCGTCTCAGCTCGGATCCACAGGAGAAAGCGGTCGAGCGGCCGGGCCGGAGACCGAGCCGAGCCGGCCGAGCCTCGCGGGACGGGCCCGATACCGCGGCTAAGCCGTACGGAGTGGAGGCCGTGGAGGCCGACAGGCCGACAGCCGACAGGCGAGGAAGCCGTGTCCACGCCGCCGGCCCGGGTCCAGCGGTCCGCGCCGCGGGGCTCAAATTACTAGTTACTATACAGCGGAAAGCGGTAAAAATGTACATAGCGCCGCCGCAGCGGCAGCGTCCAGGCCGGCGTTGGCGGCGCTCGCCTCCATGAGCCTCCCGATGCTGGACCCGCCGCTGGGAATGACATACAAGTATAGCAAAGGCGGTGCGGCCGCGCTTCCGGTCGTATACCAGGTGTATCATTGGCCCCGGGCAGTTTCGGTTTTAGGCAGTCCCGCAACACACTATCTCCGTCTCTTTCTGGCTCGTCCAGACGCGTGAGACAGAAAGAGAGGGGGATAGTGCTTTGCGAGACTGCCTAAAACCGAAACTGCCCGGGGCCAATGATACACCTGGTATACAGCGTGGGGTCCACGAGTAGGAGGCCGTCCGAGGGGCCGTCCGAGAGGCCGTCCGAGAGGCCGTCCGAGAGGCCGTCCGAGAGGCCGTCCGAGAGGCCGTCCGAGAGGCCGTCCGAGTCCGAGAGGCCGTCCGAGAGGCCGTCCGAGAGGCCGTCCGAGAGGCCGTCCGAGACGTAACGCACGCAGCAGCGGCGGGGTTCCAGCTCACTCCCATCGGGATCGAACGCACTAGCCGTGCACAGGCGTATATCACCCCCCCCCCCCGCCCCCGCTGCTGCAGCGATCACTATCAGCGCGGTGTGAAGCGGCGGCTCTGCTCTGGTCTGCTCCCCCGAGCCCAACCCCGCTCGCCGCGGCGCCGCGTGAAGGAAAACAGACTTTCTTCCGTCCGCGTGGCCAAGCAGAGCCTAGCCGAGCCCAGCGGAGCGCACTGCCGCACTGCCGCCGCACCGCCTGTCGGCTTACGCCCCTCCCCTGTTCGGGGCAGACGACGCGAGAGGTGCGCGTGCGTGCAGCGCGCCAAATACAAACACTTCAAAACCAGCCGGCGGGGTCCGAAGCACCACATGACCAAACACCCACCATGGCAGTTTGGCCCGGGGGCGGCCAGGGGGCGGCCGGGGGCGGCCTGGGGCGGCCAGGGGGCGGCCGGGGGCGGCCTGGACAGCTCCCCGGGCCGGGCCGGGCGTGTGAACGGACACGGCTTAACGCCCCGACGAGGGCTCGGATCACCATAAGAATAAGCCGGCCTCGGATAGAAGCCGCCGGGCCCCCATAAGGGCATACAGAGGGCATGGTGTGGTGCACGTCGTTTACTGCCGCAGTGAAGACGACGAGGCGTTAGTCCCTGCTGCTGGACCCTTTGTGCCCTTCTGGCTCGGAGGGCCGCCTCGGGGGTCCGCCGCGCGGCCGACGCTGAGCTTTCTCTTCACATGTTCCGGATCTGGCCGGGCCCTTTTCCGGGCCCGAGGGACCTTCGGGAGGATCCTACTTGGGAGGATCCTTCGTCCTTCGGGAGGGGTTAAGTGTCCTGGAGCAATACGCCAGGAAACCGAGAGCACTCGAGCACCCGCGTGAAGTCGGCCCCGCTCTGCTCAGTCCGAGGCTCAGTCCGCCCGGCCCGATACAACACGCATCACGGCCCGCTTAATCCCTCATCCGCGCGGGGCCCGTCATGACACGACGCCGTCAGGGAGAGACAGACAGACAGACACGGGCGGCCTGGCAACGTGAGTGCGACAGAGACGGTGGGTGCGCCGTCCGGCAGGGAAACGGGTACTGGAATCTCAATCTGAATCTGCATCACGGTATCACACGGCGGCAGCGTACGCCCCGCGGGGGTACCGCTCTGGGAAACAAATTACTCGCCTGTCCGGCCGGCGGGGCCAAACGTCGGGGAGCGATAAGGGTTCCCCGGAAAAGCAACGGGTCGACGGACATCCACATTGCGATCCCGCCCGCACCGCCGCACATTCAAATTGGTGTTCGCTGAGTGAGTGGTGGGCGACGTGTCAACGGGCGTGTGCGCAACTACGCCGCTGAATGGCACGCCGGGGTCGTTCGCCCGGGGCGGCGCGGCGCGGACAGTGCGCCCGCTATCGTGCAACCACCCCCGTACACCCCTTCGCGCGATATGAGAAATCTCTCGGCTCGCACACGTGTGGAGGCGTGGCCGACCACCGCCGCAGCAGCAGAACACAAAAACACAGACCCGGCGCTGTAATTGTGGTAAATGGCGCCCGAGTGACAGATACGCCTTTCCTTGACGAGGGGAGTGACTAATGACCGCCGCTGTGAGCACCATAAATGCAGAACAGAAGCGGCGGCAGGCGGCCGGGCCGGGCCGGGGCCGTATCGGTGCCGCAACATAGTAGTGGTGTATAGCTCCTTCCTCCTCCTCCTCCTCCTCAATGCAGTACAGTAGCCCTCTCCCTCTTCTCGTGTGCCCGGCACATCCGCGTGTGGTAGTTCTAGTAACGGCCCGTTTTCCGCGCCATTTTATAGGCTGCTCCCGCCCGCCGGTGCTCAGTGCCGCAGTATCGCAAGGTTAGGTTAGGTTACTGCGTTATCAATCACCCCGCAGAGGGTGCGCACGGCTGCTGCGGCGGCTGCGGCGGCTGCTGTTGCTGCTGCTGCTGCTGCTGCTGCTGCTACTGCTGCTGCTGCTGCTGCTGCTGCTGCTGCTGCTGCTGCTGCTGCTGCTGCTGCTGCTGCTGCTACTGCTGCTGCTGCTGCTGCTGCTGCTCGGTCGGCTCGTAAATTCCGTCTCCTCTCGCAACATCTAGGTCAGCCGCGCGTTGTTTGTATACCTATATGCACGACAACTCACACACAAAGCTCCGGGTTCCCGAGCTGTAATTAAAATAATAATAACGCCCGGTAGTCCGTAAATAATATAAATGCGCGCGAAGGCAAGAGGAGTTCGTTCGTTTCGGAATGAGAACAGCAGACGACGAATCATTTCCGCGCGCGTCGTGCGACATCGCGTGTGCGCTGCGAGGGAAAACAATACGAGAGGCGGCAGCGAGCGGAGCCGCGCCGTGGGAGCAGAACAAAACCGAAAGGGGGCGTACGTAAACCACGTAACGTGACGCACCCGGCCCATAAGAGGAACAGAGACGCCCGTGCCCGTCGCCCGTCCGGGTGGCGGCGTTACGGCCTTGGCTGGTTAGCGCGCCATTGGTTTGGAGAGCGCGGGGGAGAGCCGCGCGAGCCGTATGCTAGGACGACGGCGTCCTTTGCGGCCAGCAGCAGCACGCGGTCCACCGCGGGCGACGTCACCGGGGGTCATGGGCCGCGCCAAAATCAGCAAACCACACACGGCCATGACGGATAGCCGCCGCCGCACAGGCCGCCGGACCACACCACTTCCGCGACACACATGAGCGCGCGCGCACACACACAGACACACACACACACACACACACACACACACACACACACACACACACACACACACACCCATGGTAGGCGCCTGCTGACTCTCAAAGCCAAAAAATAAATAAAAAATTATGGGGTCAAAATTACGTTTTTCACGACTAAAATCCACGCCATTCTTTCGGCTTTCAGCGATGAGACGCGGTATGTCGAATTATGGGCTTGATCGATTGAGTTTGCGCGGGTCGATTGGTGATTGATTGGTTGATTGATTGATTGATTGATCGGGGGCCGCGCATCGTTTCGTGCGCAAACAGCGCCGCCGCCTCGCGTAGAGTGCAACAAGAAGAAGATGATGAATGAGCGGGTGAGGATGAATGGGGAGCGCGAGAGAGACAATGGGTGCGATCGTAGGGAAGGAAGGGAGAGAGAGAGAGAGGTGATAGCAGAGGGGAGAAACGACACGAGAAAGTGAGAGGAGAGCGCCAGGCGCAGTCAGGCCAGGTGGTGGAGGAGGAGCTCTATCGCACCGCACCAACGGCCTGTCGCCGCGCCGCGCGCTGTGCGCCGCAACTCCTGTGATCTGCGGGCGTCTGCAGGGCAGGAGGCGGCAGGAGGCGGCACTGACAATGACAGTTACCACCAAAGATATAAGTGAGTAAATGCAAAACGTTCCTGGCCGGGGCAGCTGCTAGCTGAAGCAAGATATGACGTGAGAAAACGTCGCGGAAAATGCCAATAACACTTATATATATATATCTGACTCTGAGAGCCAGCAAGACGGTAGTGTGACGGGCGCATCCGATCACACGGGGCTGTCATCAGTCACGTGGTCTGAGACACGTCATACCACGGGGGCGGTGGGAGCAGAGTGTGTGTGAGTGTGTGTGTGCGCCGTGCGACAACAATGACAAGACCGCCACACATACTACACACACATATATATACTCGATCTGGGCTGGGTCCACACACACGGGCATGAGGGGGCGGAGCGTTCGGACGCAGCCCGCACGTAATAACAACAACGAAGTGACGCGACACACACACACACACACACACACACGAGACGCTTCGGTTCGGCCCCCGCGTGGTCGGGTCGGGGCCGGGCGGGGCCGGGGGCAGGGGTCTTCACCGAATCACGGTCGTGTGGGCGCGTGTGTGTGCGTGTGTGTCCAACGCGCCGCGTGCGCCGGGGGATCCCAGAAGGGCGTTACACAAGAGTGGGGCACACGGGCCGGCGGGGGGTCGCCGTGTACCCTCTGTGACGTCAGAGGGCCCCTCCTACCCGGAGCGGGTGCCGGATGCCGCTGCCGCCGCCGCTACCGGACAGAGTCCACATCCAAAATGTCGCCTCGCCGAGTTATCGCTGTTGTCGGCCGGGACCAGACAGGTAAAACAAGAGAACCACACGGGGCCGGCCAGGGCTGCCGGGGCGGGCCGGGTGACCTTCCGGGTGTTACTATAAGCGGATCCGATGTAACTTGTGGGCAGATACCGCTCCGACGGTGCAACTTTTAAACACCCATCAGAGTAACCCAAGCAAAATTTAAAAAAAAAAAAAATCACAGGAAATAACCTATCCGATTCAATTAAGAAAAAACATAGTTCAACTTAAATTTTTTTGAATGGTTCAAATTCAAAAATTTACTTGAAACCACTGAGATGATGCGTTGAAGTCACCTGCGTAGACTTAACACCGCAGCGAACAAAGGTACGGTTTCCCACTCATTTCCAGACTCTTGTGAACTGTTTCTCGCGGCTCGGGGACGGGCAGGACTTACTACTGTCCCGCCGCGGGCCGGGAGCAGCCAGGAGCCCACTGTCCTGTCCAGAGTACGCGGAGGCGTGCAGAGGCGGGCGGTCAGTCGGTTCCAAGAATGCGGACGGACTGGTGGTGGCCGCCCGAGGACGCGACCCGCATCAGGAGGGGCTGGGCACACGTCCGAGTCAATTTGCACAACTCTTCTTCTTTCCCAATTTCCAGATGAGCGCAGCCGTTCGCATATATTCGTTCCGATCTCCAGCGGTGCGGGGCAGCGAGCGGCTTTTGCACACGGCCCCATATTATTTTAAAAACTGGCCGCTAAGGTCAAGGTTCACCGGGCGCCGGTGGAATGTGGCCGGCCAAATCGACAACGATACAGAGATAGATCGGAAACACGATTCCAGCCGAGGAAAATTGATCCAGGAGCAAGGGGCCACAGCAAAAAATATTATGACCCACTTCCTCATTGCAAAAATAAGAAATAATAAAAGAAACCACTCGCACTAGTGTTATTGCACAACACAGTGCGAAAACGAAATTCCAGATTCACCGTTCGTTGCACAACCGCAGAATCGGGCGCGCGCCTCCCGGAAGAAAAGATGAGATCGTGTGGGAAAAAAATACGTATTGTCAAACAATAATAGCAAAACCGGGCCGTCGCCCGTGTCGCCCACTTCTCCTTTTTCTTTCGTCTCCTTCCCTTTCCTTCTTTTTCCCACCACCGCAGCGGTCTCGCCTTATCTCCAAACAGAACCGGCTCCACTCCAATCCACCTCTGCGATGCATCTGTGACCCCGGCCTGACGCCGCGGTGCGGTGCGCGGCCCGCCATCAAAGCAGCCCTAATAGACTTTTTTTTTTCACTTTATAATAATCACTCCGTCGTGAAATAAATTACACGATGCGTCGGGGCGGCCTGGCGGCCCTATCTAGATGTGTGTGCCGACGAGGCGGCGGAGTGGGCCGGGGGTTCCACGTACTGTAGTGATTGACCCGAGTGACGCCGTGTCTAAGCGTGCTGCACGCTTCTAGTGCGCTTCTAGCGCGGGCGGAGACAAAGGGGCCGCCTGTGGCGCGCAGTATCAGCACGGCACACTAGAGAACCCTAGAGCTCGACTGACCAAACGCAACCGGCCGCGCACATGCGGCAGCGGGAGGTGAAAGCGAGTTACATTGTCAGGCAGCCCGGAACGTCGGGGGCTCCCGAGCCCTCCGCCACGCCCCGAGAGGAGTGCACTGCGAGGGGGCGGCGGGGGCTCGTCCAAAAGTCTGAACACATCCTGCGTCATGCCGGATCAATAGAGACGCGAACTTTATGATGTTTTGAAACCTCCAAATATGCGCCTTAAAATTGTCCAAATATGCACTTTTTATGCACATATTTTGGGGGAAATATGCGGTCAAAATGGAGTCTTAATTCGTAAATCACAATTTATACACCACACATTTTTGACAAGGACACAATAATAGAAATAGAAATCCAAGAAAAAGTTCAGAAAATAAAATTGTTAAATTTCCATAAACAATTTTTTCTACTCGTTTTCCTAAAACGATCAGAAAATCCTGATCGGATTTACACTAGTGCCGCCAGCACCTGCTCGAACTCGCGCAAACGACGCGCGGCAGAGCGCAGCGCGGCAAAATATGAAATGCGGGCGAACCAAGTTATCGCTTTTAACTCAAAAATGGGTTGAATTCGTACGTCCAGCGACCTCTGGGGTTGAAATATGCTTGAAAAATGCGAAAAATGCAATATGCAGCGAACAATGACAGAATATGCGAATTTATGCGGACAGAAAATGGGTACTAGCGGGTAAAAGTGACCTACTAATATTGAAATTACATCATTCTGAGCATATCTCAGAAATATGCGAATATGCGCGTTACATAAAGTTCGTGTCTCTACGGATCAAAGCCTCAAGGTAACATTTCTACCCCAATGTTTTTAATGATTTTTTTTTTTTTTTTTGGGGGGGGGGGGATTGAAAAGGCCATAGACTGATATTATGACGATGTACATATTTTACTACTCAACAAAAGAACAACGCTCTGCGCTTTGTATTTATTAGTGGAATTTTCACGTTTTCATTGGAGTATGAACCGTTTTGCGGCCGATCTGACGTTCCTCAAAATTCGTCCTCCGGCATGCGAGTGCCGGCGAATAAAGGCTGACTGACCATCACGGCCGGTCATGGCGAAGACAGAGGGCCCCGAAAACAACACAAATACTAAATAAATACCGAGACGAGCGACGCGAGACGAGGAGACGAGAATAAAAACACGTCACGTCTCGCTCGCCAAAAATGCTTTCTTTCTGCCTGCCAAAATACCAACCGACCGGGACGGCCGGGGTAAAGGGGGGAGGGGGTACCCGGACTTGTCCCGCCACGCCACGCCACGCCACGCCACGCCACGCCGAGTCACGTCTTACATGACTTGTCGCGGCTGTGAGCCGGCTGTGAGCCCGGACTGGCTGAGCGGCCAGCGGGGCCAGTGCGGCCCGATTGGCTCCATGAGGCGCGGCGGGGCGTGGCGCGGTCTTTAGCGCAAGCTCACGCAATACGCACCGCTGCTGCCGCGCGGCCCCCTTGGGGCTCCCTGTCCCACATAAGACACCCCCCCCCCCCCCCCCCTCTTCCTTTTCTTTGAAGCGGCGCGTCGTCCGATCTGGAGCGTCCCGGACGCCTCGTCCTTACCGCACCGTGACGTCAGCACAGCGCCCATCCCGCCCGAAACACTCGGCCAGTGCGTTCCAGCCGCACCCCGGCAAAGCTTCTCCAGCAGCAGATGAGGTTCTCCAGCAGCAGATTTATGATTCATTCTTGTCTTTTGTAAATTTGTATTTGGTTTCTTTTAGCGTTTTATATTTTTATTGATGAGGATCTCCAGCAAGAGATGAAGTTCTCCAGCAGTTAGCCGGGGCTCCAGGAATTCTCCAGCAGAGAGCAATGTTCGTCCGTGATGCGGCCTCTCCAGCGCGGCGCCCCGCCCGCCCGCCGACAGACGACCGGAAACCAACTCCGGCCGGATATCTGGGTTTACTAGACACCGTGTGACACTTCGGGCAGACCGGGGCAGACACCCACCTCGGTGGTACCCGGCCTACTGGCGGCCGCCGGATTTCCAGCGGGCCTCCAGCGGGCCTCCAGCGGGCCTCCAGCGGGCCTCCAGCGGGCCTCCAGCGGGCCTCCAGTGGGCCTCCAGTGGGCCTCCAGCGGGCCTCCAGTGGGCCTCCAGCGGGCCTCCAGCGGGCCTCCAGCGGGCCTCCAGCGGGCCTCCAGCGGGCCTCCAGCGGGCCTCCAGCGGGCCTCCAGGCGCGGCTCAGGCTGCTCCGGAGGCTCTGGGGGCGGGACGGCTGCAGGCGGCGTTGCCACGCCGGGCGGACGCTGGTCAGTCGGTCGGAGCCGGAGCGCCCGGAGCTATAATGCATCTGCTCCCGCCGGCCGAGTATTCGAACCCGCATAGGAAGTCACGGAGCCCTGTGCCGCCGGCTCCGTGGCTCCAGCGCGGTCCGACAATAATCATTACATAAGAATTTCCCGGCTAAGCAAACACCACAGCGAACACCTGGGGAAAAAGCAGCAAAACAACAACAACGACGACGACATTTCGAGGGGACCTTCCTCTCTGCCCCGTGCAAGGCCGCCACTTTCACTCTCCGCTGTTGTCGCTGACGCACCCACGTGTATCTACCCCCACCACGACGGCGACCACAAGAGTTCGCAGCCCCGGAGTAAGTCAGCGCCTCCCCCGCGTCCGCATGCCGCCGTCGAGTGGTGGTCGACGCGCGCCGCCGGCGAGTGCGTCCTCTTCCCCTTCCACGCCCACTACACCACCATCCTTATGTACTCCGGAGACGCCCGAAACGGAAGTGAGAAGGCGCAAAAAAGTAGAACGCTGGACAAAGTATGAGAAATCGAGAGATTTTTGAAAAAGAGCGGGGTTCCGAAAACGCGATTTCTAATTTTTCTCCTGCGATTTTCATCTTTATTACGACTTCCTTAGTTCCGTTTCGGGCTTCTCCGGAATACTCCAGTGGCTTCCAGGCGGCCGCTGTCGCGAATTACCGCGGCAGTATCTCTCTCCACACGTGGGCCACGGGGTGGCTGGCCCCGCGGGTGATGCAACGCCCATACGTCGTCGACCTTTCCCTAACCTTGGACTATTTAGTTCCAAATTCGGAAATAAGTATAACGTGACCGAACATACATAATAGGAATACCTAATAGAGTACTCCGGAAAAGCCCAAAACGGAAGTAAGAAGTCGTAAAGAAGAAGAAAAACGCTGGACAAAGTATGAGAAATCGCGTTTTCGAAACCCCACCCTTCTTCAAAAATCACTCGATTTCTCATACTTTGTAAAACGCTCTTCTTCTTCTTTACGACTTCTTTCTTCCGTTTCGGGCTTCTCCGGAGTATTCTATTACGGCACGTGTTGTTTTGGGGGTGTTTCGGCGCCGAATCGAGACTCTGGCCTACATCATGGAGCTGCTGACTCAACCGGTACGCGAGCCGCGTCGCGCGACATTACGGCTGCCGTTGCGAAATACAGCCACCACGCCACGCGGCCGCACACCTCACGCCACGGCATGCGCGCGCCCAGTGCAGCTGGCAGAGGGGTGTGTTGTATGTGCTCCGTCCCTGACACACCGGACCACCGCCTGCCTCATCGCTACCGCCTTAGACCTCAGATTACAAAAACGCCCTGTGAGTCACAAGTGGCATCGCAAAGAGAAAGTCTTGCCGCCCGAGCCGCAACCTAACTACCGTACGTTATACTTGTTCCTGGAATGCGGAAGATCGCAGTAGACAAAACACAATTTCCTTCGTGCGAAAACACATGCGACGCTGGTGGTGGTGATAAGAGGCGAGCGAACGACCTTGGGGAGCGCTGTGTCGGTGTGATACCACACACGCTGTTCGTTAGGACCCTTCGGGGGCGCTCTCTTCTTATCACGCAGCGCCCAACCGGCCGTGCCGTCGACAAATCGCCAGAGCGACTTCTGACCCCGGCCGGCAGGCAGCGGCTATCGCCAACGCACGTAACTATACAAATTAGGCAAACGTGACCCTGCCGCGCGGTGTCCCCGAGAAGGGGAGTAACTTTGGATCTTTTGAGAACTTTTTGAAAAATTTATTTTAGGAAAAATATTTGCATTTTCGGAATTACAATTGTTTTTTTTTTTTTTTTTTTTTTTTTAAAGAGAATAGATGCGAGTTTATTGAATTACAACGACGGAGTTATTTCCCCCGTGGCATGGGTCTAGGGTCCTCCTGCTGCATTCTTAGCCGCAAGGTGGTGGTGGTCTCCTCTCCGCCTCCACAACAGTTTCTCGATTCAAAGTGCCGATACGACAGAAGAAGACGGCTGCCGCCCGGGGCCGCCTGGCCCATAGGCCTGGCCTGTCACCGTGTGGCGTTGGATGGAATTCACAGAGCAGAGGCATCGCCAGGCATCGCAGACAGAATGGCCGGGGGCGGGTCCGGCCCGGCCCCGGCTGTGCAGTTGTTTGGTCCAGGTCGTTGGGTATCGGGGATTACCTGCAGGCCACGCCGGGCACTCACATGACACGCACGGAGCACCCCCGCCCACACTGTTGCCAGGTCTCCTCATTATGCCCCACTCCCCTGCTGCAGTAGTTATGCTACTTATGTACTAAACTCCCCGCACGGTCATGTCTCTCAATCGTCCGCCTCGCCTTGCTCCCAAATTCCCCCGTCATTCACATTCTGTTTTTCGCAGATGCGCAGTCCTCCCTGCATGCCCACACATCACGATCGCAACCGATACATATCGGCGACCGTCAGCATGTTGCATTGTCGCATTTTATTTCTGGCGGTGTCAATGAATGGGGAGCAGCCATGGTCTTCTCCGAGACGTCCCGTCCCCCACACGATCCGGCAACGCTGCCGCACTCATTCTCGAACAACTTTCTGCAGGCGAGCCGGGGCTGGCCGTACGGGGGATGCATGTAAGAAAGGGAAATCATAACAAAGCGACCGAGCTCTTTGACAATGGGCGAGCAGGAGAAGCAGGGGTCGAGGGCAAGGTCTGCACGGCGTGGCGTGGCGGGGAGGCTGCCGTCTTGTTTGGGGGTTGGCATTCCTTGCCCCACCCCACCTCTGACGTCACGGGACCGCGCGGTAGTGTTTCTCACACAGCAGTGCGCCTATCTCTGCCGTGCGTCCCTCCAGCGCGGAGTCGCTTACAGGCCGCCGATAAGGAGGAGGCGCTGCTGGTTACCCCTTCCCTCCCCCCTGGCCACACGCACACGCGCATGTGCGTGCGACGACAGCGTAGGGGAGAGCCGGCGCCTGTCTGCGCCGCCCCCGCCGCCCCCCAGGCTGCAGGCTGACACACTCCGGATGTGTCATGTAAATAGTGGAAGCGCAGATAGAACTCCCGACAGTCCAGTCGGAGCAGCCAGCAGCCAGCCTACTAGGCGGCAGCCGACACCGACTGCGGGAACGCGTCGCAGACGTAGGGATGATGATGATAAAATAGCGCAACGGCTGCACTTGTCTCTGTCGTGCACGACTCGTCTCGCATGGCATCTCGCAGAAAGAGAGAGCGAGGCAGCTGCAGTTGTTAGCGGCAGCGGAGTACTAGTCCCACCACGGAGTACACGAGGTAAAAAGAGAGCCAGCAAAGGGAGCTTTAGTGGGTCGATAGGCGATATGACGGATGACGACGCGAAAAGCGGCTGCGCAGTGCTGCCACTACTACCGCACCGCGCAGGGTGCCCGCCAGGCAGGCCGCCAACCTGCAGCCACAAAAATTAGCGCGTCGAATCGCACGCTGGAGGGAGAAAGCGCAGAGCGGGGCGGCATTGTCAGAGGGAGTGACGCGGAGAAGGAGAAGGGAGTGAAGCGGAGGCAAAGCAGAGACGAGAGGCGGACTCCACTGGGCGGATTTGAACCCAGGAACGGGGACTTCCCCCTGGCAGACGGCTGAGCTGCAAGTAAAAAGGACCGGGGTTCGAGCCCCGATACTCACCGAAGACGACGCAGAAAGGTCCCTTGAGCGCGGCTCCCGACACCTGCGTGATGGCCAGCAGGAGGTCGCCCACCATGAGGGAGGCCACGTAGTTGGTCTGGCAGCGCCAGTGCAGCTGGTGGTAGGCGGCGGGCAGCAGGCACGAGGCCAGCAGCGTGGCGGCCAGGAAGAACACGGACAGGAAGAGCAGCGCCGGGTACAGCGTGAAGCGCAGGTCGCCGGCGGGGAGGTCGGCGTCGGCGGGGGTCGCGTCCTCGCCGGGACAGGCCAGCACGGCCACGACACCCAGCTCCACCATGGTGTCCAGGCAGAAGTCACCGGGCTGCAGGACGGAGCCGCCCACCCACACGCTTCCGTCCGCGTCTAGTCGCGCGGCCGGCGCTGAGGTCTTCGAGGAGGCCGTGGTCGAGGTGATCGCCGACGGCACCGGGGGCACCCCTGGGGCCGCCCCCACTCCGATGATACCCCGGAGCGCGTAGAACGGCTTGTCGCAGACGGGCAGCCCAGTGATGACGGTGAACGAGTCCCTGGCCTGGCCCGTCACCTCCAGGAAGGTGTCAGGACGCGTGGGACCCCAGAGGTCCACGGCTAGCGGCGTGGGCGCGCGCGTGCACGAGCTCTGCGCCTCGCTGTACACCGTGTCGCCGATGCAGCATTTCCGGAGGCGCGGCTTCTGCGCCGGCTTGCGCTTGACGGGGGCCTTCTCACCCTCGTCGATGGCGTTGGCGCTGGCCACCGACGCGGCCGACGTCGGTGGGGGCTCGTGCTCATCGTCCTTGGCGGGGCACACGAGCGCCGCTGTCGAGTCGACACAGAAGCGGCCCGGGACCACGACCTCGTTCGTCTCCTGCAAGTACAGCCCCCCCTCCTCGAACATGGCGTACACGGGCTGGTCGTGGGGGTGCACTAGCACCATGCGCGCGCGGTCCCCACACGCGGGCCTCGACGCGGCGTGCACCGTCCAGTGCTTGGGGACGTCTCCTTGGCCCAGGAAGGAGCGCTGCCGATTCGAGTAGATCCGGGGCGCCCAGGACGACGACGACGCGTTGGAGTCGATGACCCGCATGCAGGCGGGCGGCCCCTCCGCAGTGTGCGGGTCCAGGGTCTCGCCGTAAGGGCAGCACTTGAGCACCGTCACGTGCGCGCCGGGGGAGGCCAAGACCGTGGTCAGGACCGCCGCCAGGGGCAGCAGCAGCAGCGGCCGCATCGTGTCAGATCCAGAGCCTTTGACAAGCGACTCGTTATGTTTCACTCGACACTTCTGGCACACTTTGAAACACTCGCACTCTCACTGCTCATGTCGAGCCCACACGCACACACACGCACGCACGCACGGCCACACTTGACACACGCGTCACGACTTCGGAACGTGTTAGAGACCGCGGGGAGCTCGGTACTTCCCTTCCCCGTCTCCCCGACGCGGATACACGACAGCGTTCGCCGGCTGCTTGAAGCAAACTGACACCGGCAGCACACCGCCACCGCGGGCCGGCCGGCGCCGACCGCCACCACCACCACCGGCATCGGCTCGGCTCGGCGCAGCTCGGCTCGGACCCGGCTCGGCTTGGCTCGACTCGACACGGCTCGGCTCGACTCGGCTGCGGTGCGCGGACGCGGCGGGTCCGGCCGGGTGCCGCTGCAGTCCGAGGCGCACCAAGTCCAGCCGAGCCTAGCGCGAGCGCCGAGCCGAGCCGAGCCGAGCCGAGCCGAGCCGAGCCCGGACCGCACAACAGAGCACGCCAAGCAGGGGTCGGGTGCCGAGCCGGGTGCCTGTGCCTGAGCCTGGCCTTTGCACCGGCCCCCCCGCTACGCCCTGCTCCCTTAGTCTGACTCATTGGCGCTTGACGCGGTGGTGCAGGGGACGGGGGATGAGGGTGAGGTTGGGGGGTGGGGGCGCGCCAGGTGCCAAAGTGGAAGCCCCCACGACACGCCAGGGCAAGACCAGACTTGTCCACTGCCGTGCTGCAAGTTGTGTCACGTCTCGTGCGCTCAGGCAGCCGGTGTAGACCGTGTAGACCATAGAGTAATCAGCACGTGGTGCACGACGGTGCACGAAGCCGTGTGGACTCCTCCAGCCTCCAGTTTCCCCTCAAACCGTCGGGGTAGTTCAGCGCTGCCTGACAGTACCAAATGGTCACTTGACTCTACGCGAGCTTCCAAATTTTGACGTTGGCTCGTGGCCACGCCACCACTACGGTTATCACCCGCGTTATGTCTTCGCCTATGTTCTTCTTGACTTCTTCGTTTCCGGATTGGACCATCTCCGAAATACCCTATCCTCCATCAATAAACGTCATACCTACGGTACAGCGTTGCGTGTCACCTGGCGTGTCGCTCGCGTGTCGCTCGCGTGCCTCGCGCTGCGCCGCTGTGCCCCCCGGCGGGCCCGGCGGCGGCTCTCGGCTGGGCCACGCCTCGCCTCGCGCCGCAACGTTATGTCTTCCGCGTCGCGACCATTGTAATAATATGGCACTTCATGATGTTCATGACGGTGGGCAGGGACGGGACGGAGCGCCTCATCATACCGCACTGACGCACGGGTACACCGCCACCGGAGCGAGAGAGAGAGAGAGAGAGAGAGAGAGAGAGAGAGAGAGAGAGAGAGAGAGAGAGGGGGGAGGAGAACACGGATCCTGGAGGCTGGGCTGGAGACCGCATCCTTTTCCGGCCTTTCCCGCCAAATCATGCGTCGTGTGGCGCCGTTCATAAATAAAGATACTATGTACATTCCACAAATCCGGACTCGATTTCGCGATTACGTTCAGACCTTTTGGCAATGGCGTCCGTTCTGCACACCTACATAAGCGTTCGTGCTCGGTTCGTGACAGAGTGCGTGTCATTTCGAGTGTCACATTATTACAAAGTAGCATTCCGGGACGGTCGCGCATGCAGCATGCAGCGCAGAGCGCAGCGAGTGTATAAATGGGAGCTGGGACAACAAAGGGAGGTCCATGGCCCCACAATGGAGTGGGGGCAGCGATACGATGCGATGCGAGTCCCTCTCCTCTTGCGTCCTGTGTTTATTACCGCCGTTCCTTTTTTTCGATCCTCGGGGCAATCTCATGCATTGCATTATTACGCCGAAAAATTCACGACAAAGTTTCGCAGCACCAATCACGCATGGATGTGTGTGTGTGTGTGTGTGTGTGTGTGTGTGTGTGCCCGGCCGGCCGGCCGGCGCCCACTCCATCCTCGTTACTCCCCATTCACGTCCACGTTGGACGCGAATCTGAATATGAACAGGCTTTGCCCTCGGAGCGAGGATAAATGAGAATCGGCCGGTGCACCGTGGACAACGCGCGCGTTGACCTCAAAATGTCCTTCACGGAGGATACGACGGCAGTGTGAGAAATTATGCGCGGGCGGAGATTCGAACCCACACAGTTTAGAGGGGTAGGAATTTATTGCTCTACTTCAAGCAACAACTTTTCATCTTTTTGAGCGTTTATTGTTGTTGTTTTTTTTTTTTTTGCACAGCTCCGGCTGAGCTAGGTCTACACCTACACCGTTGTATCGATCCTGGTGACGTCACATAGGACCCTCGCTCCCCTCCCCTTTCTCTTCCGGCCTGAGTCACTCGCCTTTCCCTCCCCTTCTCTTACTATTCCCCTCCCTTCGCGGAGCAGCTGGCGGCACACCGCCACGGTCCGCGGGATCCGCGCTCAGCGTCACGTGACGAGTCTGCCCTGCGCCAAATGAATGCAAAACTATAAACGTCGAGTGGAGAGGGTACTTCGGAAAAAATTAACGGTACTTGTGTATTTCGCGAGCTAAAGTAGTCGTCGTTACCGATTGCAGTAACAGTACTTTGACGTGAGGGATATGCGGCCGTGATTTCGCTGTCCCTCTTTTCGACAAGACGATGTGGGAACGATTCAGTCGTAAACGTTACTACTATGCCGGGCCACCTCTCACACAGCGATTTGTGGCTTCGTATCGCTGCATTCGCGGGAGGGCCTGCACACGCGCGACGACGCGATGTATGAGAAATATATCCTGCGGCGACACCGCCGGGTCGTAGTTTATGGACGATCCCTGACGGCGCGCAGCTTCACAACGACAGAGCAGAATAACCCCTAAACAGTTCAGCAGCATAACGCAAAGATGCGCCAAAGCGGCAGCAGCGTTTGAGATGCAAGAGAGGCCTATCCAGATCCAGCGACCCGTGACCCTTTGTGACCGCAAAGCGCAGCGCGCCGCTCACCCGCTCCCCCTAGCGGGAGGATGCCGTCAGAGGATGCCGTCGGCAGGCCGTCACGGTACAGGACGATCTAGCCCCCTCGCTCGTTCTCGCCGCCCCACCACTGCTCGCCCTCCCTCGGGGGGGACTGGAAGCCAGGCCTCCCAGCTCCCATCTGAGAAGGTCCCCCACGACCGGAAGGCTCGGCCGCCGCCGCCTGCAGGAGCCGGCCAGCCGCGGCAGCGCATGGCAGCCTTTCTCAGCTCCTGACTTGTGAACGGTTGACTTTAGATGGGGGGTGTAAGCGAGCCGATTTTAGCTCAAAGTCTTAGCTTTGAAATGACATTCGTACCGAGCCGATCTGACTATGCTAGAGCGAACTACAACGTCAAATAGGTGTACGAACGGCCACCCGCCGGCCGTCTTCTGCTTCCAGCTCGTGATCAGTTAATCTTAGGTGGGTGGAGTAAGCGAGGCGATTGTAGAGCAAAGTCTGGGCTTTTAAACGATATGTCTACCACACCGATCCGGCAATTCCAGCGCCAACGCGAGCGTAATTAGTGTGCGAATTTGGTCGCTAGTTTGAATATGCGCGCCGTGCGCGCCTTGTTGCGGGGAGTGGAGGGGACGGGCGGGGGAGGCTGCCTTCCGGTCCTTGGGGACCGCTGCGCTGGCGGCGGCGGCCCATGCATCGGGATAGGCGCTGCCGCTCCAGCCAAGGCAGGGAAGCAAGCGCGCGAGGAGGGGTGGGGGCGAGCAAGCGCGCGACCAGACTGGGCTGCTAGATCCTCCTGTGTCACGGTGGTGGCCGCGCAGGTACCCGCGCCGTCGACGGGGGGCGCCCCTACCCTCGCCGTCGTGAGCGGCCCAGATCGTACGGAGCATGACAAAATCGGGCGCGCACCGCTTCGCTACTGCACTGCTACTGCTACCGCGCTGTTGGCGCGCGCGCGCGGGCCCTGATCGTCATCAGGAATGCCAACATTCTAAGCTCGCTCGATGGAGCCGAGATATTTTAATCGGATCAGCTCGCCGCGCACCCTTTACCGATTCTCATCTGCTCCACTGACCGTCTCTATTTCTGTAACCCGCGGCGGGCCGCGTGTGTCTTTGTGGTCGGGTAACCAAGGTCAACAACTTACACCGCATAAGGGGAAGGGGGGAAGGGGTTGGATAGGTTAGGGAGGCGTGGAACCGTTCACAGGCTACGTAATGACTATCGATGCGGGCACGCGGTGTCAAGAATACCGGGAAATACCCGTGGGGTCTGCCGACAAGGTCGGGCGGCGCTCGAGCGCGGGGTATTGACAGTGATGCTTCGGAGACGGCGCGTTACGTAGCTCGGGGACGACCCCTCTGGGATGTCGTTCGCG
Source organism: Odontothrips loti (assembly GCA_038380765.1). NCBI lineage: Eukaryota > Metazoa > Arthropoda > Insecta > Thysanoptera > Thripidae > Odontothrips > Odontothrips loti. Next base: position 14,839,127 of record CM076255.1, on the reverse strand, counting down.
CTCGGAGACCTCAATGCATGTGAGAGGCGTCGCGTCGTCGCATGCGGCCTTCCTTATCGACGCGATCGCGTGTCGGCGGCCGAATGGCCCCGCATGAATTTCTCATAAAACATGTGGTATGAAAAGCTCACCTGACCATCTCTCTGTAATCTCTGCTGTGCGAGCGGAGGATGTCAGTGCTGTGTTACCTCCTGCACCCAGCCAACCAGTCTAGGTATGTCTAGGCCTGCCGTACACCAGGTAACCTGGACCAAAGCTGATGTTGGGCCATTGTCATCATCATCATCTCCCTCCACACCTCCACACCTCCGACACCTCCGGACCGCGTCCATCTGTCTCCCTTCCACTGCAGGGGGTCCAAACAGGGTGCGACAAGGACGGGAGGGTGGGGGAGACCGCCGCCGAAACACAGGTAAAGTGTGGTGTAGATAAGCCATCGTCCTACGAGTGTTTCGTGACAGAGGAAATCCAATCCAAACTTAACGGTGGGGCACCGTACTATTTCCAGGAGATGACTGCGTGAGCAAGCCGTCCATCGGCCACGGAGGCAGCGACCTCCGCTGCGGGAGAGTGAGTGAGATAAGGTCGTTGGTTTCGAAAGCATACCACGAGAGTCACTCTCCAGGCAACAGGGGCCGCTCGGGAACCACGTGACATAATCGAGGTACACTATTCATATAATTTTGATTTGACGCGAAAAAAGTCAGCGCGGCAGCAAAGTAACGGAGACTCGAGCACGCGCCAACGACAGTTTTGCTCCAGCACCACTCTCACACATTGTAGGGTTCGAAGAAAGGTCATGTAGTTTGTGAACGCCAATCTCAGCAGTTGCGTTCAGTCCCGGACCAAACAATATTCCCAGTCCAAAATAACCATGGAGCATCCCATGGTCCATGGGACAGCATGGTGTGAGTCCCAGTGAGTCCCCCATGGTGTGCTGCATGCCATGTGTTTTTGGCCGCTTTTCCCATGGGAAATAAATTACCATGGGAAAATGAAACCATGGGATCCAACTTCCCATGGTATTTCTCCCATGGGGTTTTTATGGGAAAGCTGGTTTTTTTTTTTCTTCCACAAGTAGGATTCGAACCACCAATCTATCATTTAGGTTTCCGACTCCCTACCAACTTTTTTGGCTATTGTGCCACTTGTATATACCATGCGGTGAACAGTGTACTTGTATTTATCATGGGACACCACCCATTCCCATGGGAACACCAAGGAATTGTCCCATGGTGAATCCATTCCCATGGTAGCGACCCCCATAGCATAGCGCGTTCCCATAGGGTTCATGGCTTTTTGGGACTGGGAACCCTCACCCCTGCCGTTCCTTTTCTAAACACAAAAATAAGATATAAAAAAAAATCCCATCGCGTTCTGCAACGTAAAATAATGTTACAAAGACTTTATATGCAACGGCTGTTAGAGAGCCCTTGCTTTTAACCACACGCCGCACTCAGGATTAACCCAGCCCCCCATCAGGCGGAGGATGGTAGCCGCCCAGGCACTGATAGCATCTTCACTCCGTTCCGAAACTGTCAATAAATCGCTGCGATGTTTCGGGCACAATACTCTAAGGTCTGGCCCGTGGCCCCCGACCCCCTCTGGATTAGCACCCCAGCACCCCGGCGCATTTGTTGCCGTCCGTATCCCCGTGTCCGTTCTGGTACAATGCTCGGTCAGTGCTGCCAACGTCTGAAAAGCCGGACATCCATGAGACCATCGAGAGGGGGCTGATGCTGCTGCTGACGCTGGCCTCTTCTTATTGCCGCAGCAGTTGGCGGCCTGGTCCAGGTGATCCCTATCTGCCGTGTGGCCGGCCGGGCTGCAGCTCTCCGCGTGCCAGCTGATCGCAGTGAACAGCTACGCGGGCTCTTGTCCATAGAGGGGTGGACGGGACGGACACCCGCGAGGAAGGGGGAGAATCTAGAACCAGAGGCAGCAGGATGGACGCAGTCAACGCAGCAGCAGACTCCTCGTCTGTGGAAGGCACTACTACACATACTCCGTGTGGTGGGACAGCCTTCGGAGAAGACGCACAGACAGTCACTTTAGTGACCTTGTTTGAAAATTAGAAATGATTAAATAAAATCGAGGAGAAGTATATGGGCAGTTCCAGCAGTTCCAGCGTAAGGCGTCGTGCCAGTGAACGTTACTCACAACACGGCAGCCGCTCCGCTGAGCTGAGCCGCAGGCTCCGCTGGCTGTACCGCTGGCCGCTGGGCGGTGGGCTGGGCAGCCGTGGCAGCGGCAGCCGGCCGGCGGTAGCGTTCGCGTGCACTACAATTCACACCTCTTTGGGGCACGCCCTCTTTTCCCATAAGCAGCGGTTAGCGCACGCGCTCTCTCTCTCTCTCTCTCTCTCTCTCTCTCTCTCTCTCTCTCTCTCTCTCTCTCTCTCTCTCTCTCTCTCTCTCTCTCTCTCTCTCTCTCTCTCTCTCTCTCTCTCTCTCTCTCTCTCTCTCTCTCTCTCTCTCTCTCTCTCTCTCTCTCTCTCTCTCTCTCTCTCTCTCTCTCTCTCTCTCTCTCTCTCTCTCTCTCTCTCTCTCTCTCTCTCTCTCTCTCTCTCTCTCTCTCTCTCTCTCTCTCTCTCTCTCTCTCCCTTCTCTCTGTCTCTCTGTCTCTCTGTCTCGCTCTCTGCCCGGCAGCAGCATTACGCCTGCTCCAGCATCTGAACTGTCTTCTCTGTCGCCTGCTCCAGCCGCAATGCCTGCTCCACCGCCTTATCTGCGGAAGCCGCCCGGAGGTTAGGCAACCCGTTCGATGCCCTCCTGGCCCCTCATGGCATCCATCAGCAGCAGCACAATAGTCCGGGTGACAAGGGGCCGATACAGGACAGGACGGCGACGACGCCATGTCCGAGCCAGACAAGCCAGACCCCCCTGTCCTCGACGTACGGCAGGGGCCTAGGGCAGGACAGGGAGCCCCCCCCCCCTCAGCCCCCCCCCCCCCCCCCCCCCCCCGAGGTCCAGTACTGTACTACGGTACACCGCCGGCCCACTTGGACGGGCCGGACCCCCTCTAAGCCAGGCCCCGTATTACACGGCATGCAGGACGCGTTCTATCCCTCTATCCTTTCTCCCGTCCCGTCCGAGGCACGATGTCACGTTCGGGCTCTAACCTGACCTTCATCTAAACTGCCTGGGTGTGTTCTATTTTACGTTGCACACACACACACACACACACACAGACGCGCGCAGAAAACAACAACAAAGACGAAACTGAGCCAATCAAGCCGACTTTGCCTTCCCGCGATTGTTTTCCCATAGTGTTGCAGCACTGCGGATTACTGCCGACGTTTCTACCGAAAACAAACAAAAGCCCCCTTTTTATCCCGCGCCACTCGTGCAGTTGCGAAATTCCGTTATATATTTTCCCGATTCGGCCGTATAAACGCGGCCGACGTTCGATTGTTCTTTTGTATTCGGGGCGGGAAGAGGGCGGTGAGGGGAAAAGGTTGGAGGGGGGGGGGGGGGGGCGTCGGTATGGTCATCAGCTTTTCCACTCCAGCAGTTAGGATCGGGAGAGCAGGGCTGCAGCGCTCGCCTTTTATCAGCGGTCCCTCAAAGAGCCCTACGTACCAGCTATAGCTCTCTGGTCAGCCGTGGGCCCGACCCGACTGGCCACTCTCCTAGCCTCCGTCCTCGTCGCACTCACGGCGGGTATGGCGGGGAGCCTCGGGGATCTCCTGGGAGAGCGAGGGAGACGGACAGATAGACACTATCATCCCCGCGTTCTGCCCCGGGGGCATGGCATCCCTCCTGCCTGAGGCGTGGCGTGGCGTGGCGTGGCGTGGCCAGCACATCACATCGGATAGGGCCGGGCCGGGATCCAACCGTTGATTAGTCAACCATAAAATGTGTACTATAGTGAGGCGTGCGTGCGTGTGTGTGTGCGTGTGTGTGTGCGCGTGCGTGCATGCGCGCCCTGTGCATTGTAGTACCCCGCATCCTGGGCTTTGTCGAGCGCACGCAGCCACCCTGTAACCCTCCCTCCCATGGATGTCCGCTAAATATGAATAAGCTACCTCCTGGACGGGACGGCCTCCGGTGTCCAGAAGGGAGTCAGTCCAGCTGCTTGTCGAAGTCTTGTGCCTTGTCTCCCGGATGTCCCCTCCTGGGTGTCTCCTTTCTCCCGGGGGGACAGGTCCTTCCCGAGGTCCTTGCGGGAGGGAGAGAGAGAGAGAGAGAGAGAGAGAGAGAGAGAGAGAGAGAGAGAGAGAGAGAGAGAGAGAGAGAGAGAGAGAGAGAGAGAGAGAGAGAGAGAGAGAGAGAGAGAGAGAGAGAGAGAGAGAGAGAGGGGAAGGGCAAGGACGAAGACGTGCGACTCCATTCAGCGCGGAAGCCGGCGAAAACGCGCCGCAATTTGCGTCGTCATTACGTTCTGCGTGTGTGTGTGTGTGTGTGTGTGTGTGTGCGGACGGGGTAGGGCAGACGACGTGGAGGTGCTCCCGCCCCAGGGCCATCGGAGCCACCGCCGAGAGGGTGGCGGTGAGGGTGCAGCTGCCGTTTACCCCCGTCGAGACCACCGTCGGCCGCCACCCAGCTGACGCACCGCAACGCCACGCCACGCCCCCGACACCCTTCTCTCATAAACCTAACGACGGAGGGGCATTCCATCGGGAATCCATTGCGACGCACACACACACACGTGCACACATGATGATGGGGGCAGCAAACACACGCACGCGTCGGGTGGGGGGAGGGGGGGGGGGTGCGCACGCCCTGTCAGGCCCTTCCCTACCGCCCTCGTTTGTCTTTCGCGTAATGCGCTCCTCACACGCCCTGCCCCACCCCTCCCGTCCCTCTTCTCGTCGTTTTTATTTTTGTGATCACGCGTTCGCTTTCTAGCTCTACATGTCAAAACAAAGAAACCGGCAGCGCGGGAAAGGGAGGCTATAAATCTAATATTCCAAGAAATCAGCGTCCCTAATTCTCCTATGCAAATTACATTATTTCCAGCATGTAATATGCGTCGAGTGTAATATTCATGGGATGGAGATGAAGCGCGAGCGTAATTCGATTTCGGAATTTTCCTCCAGTCCGGTCCGGTCTGGTGCGCAGTGTGCGCCCTGCAGAGTCTAGTGTGCAGTGCGTAGGTTGGTAGCGAAACGGAATGGCGCCGCCGCCGCCGCGGTGCATGATGGTTTATGACTCGCACCACTCGCAGAGCGCTGCGGGAATTACATATCTAGTGCACGGGCCGGCGCCAAGCCGAGCAGCCGGCAAAAAAAAAAAAAAAAAAAAAGGGAGAAGGGGGACCGAGCTATAATGTAAATTGATAAAGGAGTCCCGGGAGTAGTCAGCCTTTCGATGTATCGGTTATTATACCGCCCCGGGCGGGTAGGGGTAGGGGGTCCCGCAGCGGCTCGGTGCTGGGTGCACCTTCACGCGTAAGCCCTATACTCACCGACGGAAGGCGTGGGTCTAAAAAAGTGATTACTCATTACTCATTACACACTTTGCAGCACGCGCTGTACCTAAGAACATTCGCGTGGAGGGACGGAGGGGTTGCGAAAAAACACAAGTCATGAAAGGCTCCTTCTGGGTACTTCTGACTTCTGGGGAGGAGAGAGACACGAACGATCGACTCTACCCCGGTAGCTTCGTCACCGCAGGGGCGTGTCCGGGGCGGGGGGGAGGGTCACCCCCTAAAATCGGCGACCGGAGTATAGGCAGCTCTAGAGGTGTGCTCCGAATAACACTTGTTTTCTCTGTGTGGGTGGACAGAGCATTGCGATGAAAATGAGCTATCGTGCAATCCTGTATCTGCAACGCATTGAAAGATACACAAATTCTGCGTCCAAAAGTATTAAAAGCTTGGAAGAAAAGGCCGAAAAAAGCTCCTAACCGATCAGAGATACAGCAAAATAGACGGAATGATGTCCTACGACTGTTGCTTGGGAATGTGTTACGACACTCGGATATGGATTCAATGCCTACACCCAATTTTTCACTGCAGACACACAGAGTCCTAGCCGCTCCGATGAATGGGGTCAAACCAAACTGCGGTGTTCAGGATGTTTTCAGTACTATGGAGTCAACGGGGCCAACTGGCAGCCGTAAAGCACCGGTTCCCGTTAGACAACCGAAATTGAAGGCAGGGGTCCTGGCGAAAGCCGGGACGATGTAGGTTTTGTCACCGACGGTAAACAGACCATCGGCCTACCATTTTTAAAACCATGAACTGCGGTTGGGAAATAGCCAGCTCCGTGGCCAGCTCACTCGCACGCACGCTCGCAGATTCGCGCGTCGCTAGCTACAGACCCCTGCTTACGCGCGGGTAGGCAGCCCATTCGACTGCGGTGCAGCGCGGGCGAGGAGCCTGCATACCTCCGAGGCGCTGGGGCCGGGATCGTTCGTTGTGCGTCGCGTCGCACACCACACCTCCCCTTTCCTGGCCACTGTTACGAGCCGGGCGTGAATACACTCTATCGGGCCGCCCCCTATTTACCTACTGGCGGAGGCGAAAGCGCGACTGGCAAAAAGGCTATGCGGGGAAAGATTCTTCCCACGCACGGCAGAGTGCAGTGTTAGCAGTGTTTGCACATTTTGTGGCGCGGGCAGCTGCCGCTAGCGGTCGCAGTGCGCATTGGTCCTTCCCTCCTTCCGCCGCGGCCGCGCATGCGCGAGCATCGCTCCTCAGCTGTTTTTCCGTTGCGGGAACTGTCGAAGACACCGAAGACACCGGTGTATCAGCGAGACGCCATCCTTACAACGCGCAGTGGCAGTTGTGAGTTGTGCTCGCTGGATCGTCAGAGCCGTCGAGTGACCAGAAAGCGGCACTTCTTATTCATCCAGAGTCAAAGAGGGGCAAGTACGTTACGTCAGTTTGTCGGGCTGCAAAGTGCGAGCGCGAGCGGGTTCCCTGCGGAGTAGTGACCCCTTCGGTTCTCAGGCAGCAGGCAGTTTCGCCGTAGTCACCGTGTGCCCAAAGTGTCCTCGGCCAGGACCCCTGACTTGACGTGAGCCCGTTTTACACGTGCCAGTACCAGCATGGACACGGCGATGGAGGAGGTGGCAAGGATACGGCTGCTGTCCGGCGAGGTGTACGCTGCCAAGGCTACCCTCCGTCTCACCACCGCTAGTAAGTCCTCATAATTCAACCATTTATCATTTCCTTTGTATGCATTCCGTGTGGGTTCCCACTCACATGAAGCTGCTAGGAGCTCTTATAGTAGTGAGATTTAATTTGACAGAACTGGAAGAAGACCTTGGACAGGTCGTGACTGAGAACGAAGCAGTTCTAAGAGATGTTGATACGTTGAAATCACAAATCGTCCTTCTAGATAGGGAATGTGAAATGATTCTTCAGAAGATTGAAAGGTACAATCTGAATGTTGTGTTGTATGATAGATACGTACAGAAATTGTTTGACTTGTGTGTCTGCTTTCTTTCTTTTTTTCTTCTGCAAGAACTAAACAAGAGATTGCCATGTTTGATACAATAATTCGCCCTCAGCAACTTGCTGAACTTGCCAGCTTGAAAGAAATGGAGGAAATGAAAAAAGAGAAGTACAGGCGAATGCTAGAAAAATATGAGAATATTTGGAAGAAATATGAGGTATTCCCATACCTTTAAGTATGGTGTTTCAAGTTTCAATTCCTGTATCTTTTAATGACTTCCTTACTCTTTGTAGATTACCTACAACAAATTTCCTAGAGTAGCTGAAAGGAATGCATTGCAAAAGGAAGTAGAATTGTTGAAAATTGAGCTATTGAAAAAGAGACAGCTTGTGGTAGAAAAAGCAAAACAGGCTGAACAAATGCAAGAGATTAAAGGTAAGGTATCAACGCTTTCAGCTCTGAATGTGATTTCATGTGGTCTGTGATAATGAAGTCATTTGTATATTTACTGTCTCAAGCACGACGCCTCGAAATTTTTCGAGCCCAGTTTTTAGAGGAGCATGCTAAAGAGCAGAATATTAGAAAAGAATGTGAAAAACTTGAACTGCAGAATAAGTAAGTGTTTACCAAACAACTCTTTTGTATTCCTGCAACATATTCTATTGCGTTCAATTTTTTTTATAGAGAAATTAAAGCAAAGATCATGGAGAAAGAGGCTCTAAAATTAGAAGAACAGCAAGCCCTTCAGGCCGAATCTGACAGCAGTCTGGGTGTAAATATAGACCTTCATTTTGAAGTGATATTTGTATGGTTTTGATTGTGAAAAATTACTCCCATTCTTTTTTCCAGGAGATTGTCCATGCCGAAGAACCAGCAGTACCTCGATACAGTGCCCTCATAATTCCCAAATTCACTGTTAGAACCTTCTGTAAATTTTAAATGAGCAGTTTATTTGTAAGATGTATTACTATCATTTTTTTCTCTTTTTTTTCTTTCTTAGATGCCAGTGTTAGATTTGGACAAAATCATGCCGAGTGTGTATAGTCAAGGGCCACCAGTGTCATCATTGGTGCCACTGGCACCAAAGCAAGGATCCTCAACTAGAATGTCTTTCAGTCAACCAGCTAAATTATCTGCTTTTTCATATGATGTGGCAGCTCCAAAACCAGCTGAAACGGTTTCACAAGCGAAACCCATGTCGCTTCGATTGCCAAGGCGAGATGAAACCAATCTCGATTTAATCAAACATTATCAAAATGAAAGTCAATCTGAGGGCAATTTAGGTAGTTCTATTTTCCTTAGTTGGGAATTTTTCATTTATGTTTTACAGAATCCACATGCCTTCATTTTATTTCCATTTTTTCAGTGAACAGAATGGATTCTATTGAACCTGTTGAAACGGAATCTGCTTCACAAAAGGTAAATTATGGAACTAATTTGAGAACTCCAGAGAAAACCATTGTCAGTTCAGGAATCAATAAAGTAGGTTTAATAATTGGATTAATGAACTGAGAATTCGGTTGCACATTCTTGATTTTTGTATATTGAATGTTTTTCTTCTGCAGAAAGAGTCAATCATTAGCACAGATAACATAGCTGCAAAGATGAAGGAGTCAAGTCATTCTAATCCAAAACGTTCTTTGGCTAGTCCAGTTAAGCCCCCAGCAAAAGTATGTTAACTTAGTAATGCCCAATTTCTTTGGCTTTTGAAGCTATGAGTACTCCTCATGCTTTTGTTGGCAGAAAGTTTTCCAAGAGCCTCGTGTTACCCAAGGCTGTGTCAATTTTGCCCAAGAGACCATTGAGGATAAGTGCGCCATTGCATTGGCTGACCCCGTGGCAGTAGATGCAAATGTGGATCTTGGTGACATGTTCACAGATGAAAATGAGGTAGTGAATTGTACTCTGCATCATGTGGTGAAAATTCCATTCACAGAGTATTTCAAAATTAATTCTGTATTTCGGTTTTGTTTCAGGGGGCAGTTGCTGCTGAGTCAGCTCAAGAGGGTGCTAATGACCCAGCTATAGAGGATGCTGATATTTTCTCTTGTGATTCAGCTGAGAACATCAACAACCCAACAGAGGATGATAATAGATATGACTTCAATGCAGGTTAGCATGTGCTGGACATAGAGAAGCTCTCCTTGATTCTATAAGTTAGCTGATCTTAACTTTAGATTTATATTGCAATTGTTGATAGTTGTAATGAATATTTCCAGAAGAATATGGAGATGAGTATGGTAGCCCACCACCATTTGAAGCAGTCATGTCCCCAGCTCATGCTCATTTTGAATCTCCTCCCCTTAACATGGATGAGGACACACCAGGTAAGGTAGAGCTGGGTGGACCATTCAATGACCTAACAAATCAATGTTTTCTGTCATTCTTTCCTACTGCTCACACAGGTGATGGAGCATTCAGTAGATTTAACTTCTTTACTAAGACGGCAACCAACATATTTGGTGGGCAATCGACATCAGAAGAAACCCAGGAGGACAAGAAGAAATCTACTTCAAGCTTCCCTTTCTACTTTTGAAGAGCAGATTTTTCCTTCTTTAACCATGTTTTGAAAATCTTTCAGTTTTACCATTTTTTTAACTTTTCTTTAGTTGATTTTCCCTTTCAATTTTCCCATTGAAAGTATTGGGACTTGTGTCAGGTTCAGTGGAACCAGGGGGAGCAAGAGAAGCAAAGATTCAAATAAAAAGCAATCAAAGTTCAAGGCTCAATTTAATGAGGCAATAAAAGGATAAAATGCAAATTCAGTCGACATTGTGTGGCAATGGCTACTACAGAACAATCCAGTTAACTAATAAAAAACAATAGCAAAGAAACAATTCGATTGGTTTCATGGATTATAACAGGAATAGACAAATTCCTTAATAACTCCTAAATGTAAATCACAGAAAATAAAATAAAAAAGAATGATTTAATCAACCCTGATAACTGGCAATTGATTGTAAATATACAAAGTAGGTAAATAATCACTATACTTATGTACTTGCCACCAACAGTGGGATTTTACTAGATTAATGTAAATTAAGTTAACAAGTAGCAAAACCGAGACACGAATGCAGAGTATTTTTACATCAGTTGGTGGTGACATTTATAATAAGGATTCTATCTTAAACCTCTGGTCCTGAAAATATACTATGTGGAATGAGATGAACAAACTTCAAACATTGTTGCATGAGGTGCAAAAACAGATGAAGTTTCAGCTGTTCCACAGAAAGTAATGTTAATTGTTGACTTACGTGACTTGTAATCTGTTACGAAGGTATTGCTGGACATGGTGCCTCTTCTAAACAGTGTACACTCAAGTGCACAAACACGCTAATTGAGGCTCATTAAATACACCTAAATATTCTCAAATATATATATATATATACATACTATATACAAGCATATGTACATTTTCTCATACAAATGTCTAAATATTGTTCCTTTCACATAAATACCGGTTCAATCAACTAGAGAATGCTAAAATTATTTAATAAAAATATGTCAAACTGTACACATTTCTTAAAAATTCAGTTCAGTGCACAAAATAAAACTCTTGGCCATTGCACACTTTACAAAAGTCATACTGATGTATTGACCACACTAAATCGATATTATTAGTGTCTATGATTTAATTGCTCAATAAAATTTATATATACACTGAAGTTTCACACGAGGAAATCTGGATCACTAAATTCCTCACTTTCTTCATCACTGTCGTCGCCATACTTCTTACGCTTCTTTTTGTGGCGATGTTTTTTGTGCTTTTCTGATTTGTGACTTTTACGATGATGACGATCTTTTATCTCTGATCGTTTTGGTGCAACAATTGTTAACTTTGGTACTCTTTGAGGTGTTCCTTCCTGTAATTGGGATAAAAATATAATTAGAGCAATGAATACCAGAACAGCAAAACACTCTAATACAATAGACAGCAAACACCCACCATGTTATTAATACGGATCTTATCAGGGCTGCTGTCACCATGGCTTGTATTGATAGTCAAGGTAATAGGAGGAACAACACCCTCATGATGGTAAGGGACAGCACCAGGTGGTCCCATTGCAGCACCTCCTGGTGTTCCCAGATGATCCCCACTACTAGGTGCCACTACCGACTTGCTCGGTGATCCCTCTTCATCATCATCAGCATCATCAGGATCAAACTTGAGCATCAGTTGTTTAAACTGTAATAAGAGGAAAAAATATCCATCATGACAATCTAGAGTATTGGCATACAGAAATAAAGAGAAAAACAAAATGGCATGTAACTCACATCCAAATACTGAACCACTAAAGCTTTTCTTTGTGCTTGATCCAGAACATCTGGTGGATTGCCTTCCTTTAATTTTGCTAATGTAGCTTTAGGGTTAAAGAGCGAATTACTTCGACGATTCACAGCCTTTTCATACACTTTTGCAGCTTCTGAGGGTGAGTACTGGGTAATTTTCCTACACAAAGAAAGGTTGGTCAAAGAATAATAGTTACAAGAAAACATTTAAGTGAAGTGATGGTAAAATACATACGCGTCTGTAAATCCGTATAGATCTTTAAGATGCTGTTTTAAGACCAGTAAAAGCAAGCAGCCTTGGAAAGAAGTGATGACTTCATGCAAAACAGTTGTACATTCTGGAACTCTCGCTAGCAAAGACTCGACATCTTCATCCTCATCTTCATCAGGATCCACAGAAGGAACAAGTTCCGGTTGTCCTGTCTCCAGATTAAGTCGCTGTTCTTGGTTGTGCAGAGGAATAAGTGCCTACAGAAATATGACATGTATGAATAAGAAACATGAAATAAAACAAAAAATACGAACAAAAATAAAGGATTTATTAGATGCCTAACATACCTCTCTAAATGTTTGCAGAAGATTGGTGCCCGTAACTGAAATCATGATGTCAATATGGTGAATTATGAAGAGGGGTTCATCTTGAACTTGGTAAGGAAAATATGCTAAATTGTCCGCATAATATAACATCTGCGGTAAACTAGTTTTCTGCAAGGAAAACAAAACCAAGAGTTATGAATAAACAGCAATGACATGCCAGAAAAGTGAAATTACTACTGCTTGAAAACTCACAGCCTGTTCATCAAACTGCTTCAAAATAGAGAGAACGAGAGCTCGACGTTGTTGTTTAGTACTTCTCAAAATTGAATACAGAAAACCGTTGAGGGCTGTGGGTAAAGGTTCCCCCTCAACTTGGCGGAACCCTCGCACAGGAATCGTCTCCCCCTTTGTCCCTTGCTGAAGAATGCAGTGAAGTTTGAAAGCCAGACGAATACCAAGTTGAGATTTCATGTGAATAAAGCCTGGGTACTTCTTTTCAATATCTTGAAGCTGCTTGTCTGCACTATGGCTGACCATTTTCTCCATGTCTGTACTCATGCAGATAAGATATGGAACAATCTGGAAACCACAATTCGATAAGTGAAGCAGCCTGTGCAAAAGCAAATAAAAACACTCGTCGTTCATCTTTTCTGAACCTTACCTGAACGGGATGGACCAGACCTTGAGCTAAGATAAGCTGAATAACTTTCAAGGCGGCATGACGAACCTTAACTTCAGGATGAAGAAAAGCTTCCATAACTTCCTTCAGGTACAACTGAATCACCGTACTCGCCATACCTGAAGTGACATCACCCATTTCTTTCAAGTTCTCTTGCTTTGATAGCTTTGCCCACTCTTGATCCTGCCTGATCATGCGTTGTTCTTCTTCTTCTAAGTACATCTCAATATTATTTAAGACCTAGAAAGTAAAATCAACTTGAGTTGAAGAAACTGTAAGACTTTGTAGATTAGTTGGAAAGCAAGGCAAAAACTCACTTGCACTCTCATGACAGTAAGTGTATCAGGGCAAGTCAAAAGTCTATGATACAAAGTCTTCAATTCTGTTTGGAGCATGAATTCATAATGTCTAATGCATAGTGAACCTATTGCTCGAAGAGTAAAATTCTGAAGATCTTTGTCGGCTAAGTTCACAAAGTACATCAAAGTTTCAAAAACTTTGTTTTTAATGTCAGTCTGCAAAGAAAAAGTAGAAAACAAATAAATACCACATAATACTCAAAATAAATGTTCAAGCATAGTACTTCAATTTCCTTACATCAAGCCCTTCAATAACATCCTTGTCTGTGAAGTCAAAATGTCTTAACAATAAGCCAACAGTGAAGAGAGCTCTATGGACAAGAGGGCGGTGCTGATTACTAGTAGCTGGTCTGGAAAAGAGTTCTTTCTCCTTAGCATCTCTCAGAATACCTGCAACAAGTGTGGGTGAGTGAGTTAGGAAACAACAATAGGTGATTGTACTCAATATGGTTACCACATTAATATGTACCATAATATTTGTTAAAACAATCCCTGATGAGCTTGAAATTTCTAGTAACATTATTTACAACAGAACCTAGGCAAGACAGGCATGATGCCACTACAGCACGGTCGTGTAAAAGAATTAACTTGACCGAATCTTCCTCTAGTTGGGCTAAGAAGGTTTCACTAGGATGTTCCATCAATGGTACAACCAATTCCAGTGTCCGAGCTACACAACTGATTATTTGGTAATCTCCTTGTGTCTGAAAAGAGAAACAGTGTTCATTACATGTGGTTACAGTAGATGGTAGCAAATGGTATGAAAACATTCATTGTTCTAAAAACATACCTGGCACCGGAGACTGAGGTAAGGTTGGAGAGTGATCGCATGATTGACAAGGAGTTGTGGCCTAATCTTGGCAAACAGATTTAAAGTTGTAAGGCAAGCGACAAGCCTTTGGGATGACCCCTTGTTTTGGGTGTTGCTACTTTCCTCTAGTCTTAAAACATTTTCAATTAAACAATCCACTATCTGTTTGCAGGCTGTAAGTAAAGCCTTGGGAGGTTCTGCGTGAACCTTGGTTGAATCATCCTTATCTTCTCTGGGTTTAAATAACTGAAAATATGAAATATTCATGAGATTGTATGTCATCGGTCCATAACAATACATAGGTGCAAACATTAGGTATAAAATAACTTACACTGACAAGTAGCTGCTCAAACCACTCCATACCAATTTCCCGAGAGGTAGCAACAACGTCAGTTATATTCATGACCTTCCTGATCAGAGATTGGGTATCTAATGTAGGTCTTTCACGAACAGGAGTAAACCACATGTTCTGAAAAACTTCCATGACAAGTTTTCGAATACCCTCTTCATCATTCACCCTTCTTATCATTTTCACACAAATTTCAGGAATCTTAGGGAAGTCAGGACATTCCATGCATATGTCCTTCAGAATTTTGATAACTCTTTTCCTAACACTGACACCAGTATCCTGGCAAAGGGAAGAACAAAAAAGGGAGACAATTAGTTTCTAAATTAGTTGTAGTGTCAAACGAACTCAAAGAGTGTGATTCAATTTTAGCTTACCAAAATACGAACAGAGAGCATTTCATAATATGTGTCAATAAGCTCAGGCCTACTCAGAACAAACTTTCCAACCAAGTCTACAGCTGCCTCTCTGACAGACGTTGAATGGTCCAGGAAAGAGTGGCGGACTCCAAGCTGCATATCAACTCTACCCAATACAGATGGATCTGCTTCCACAACCATTGTCAAACATTTCATTGCCTTTGTGCGAATAGCTATTGATGTTTCTGTAAGTACCCTAAGGATCTGAAATGAAAAACACAATCGGAATTACCAGAATAAAAGAGCCTAAAATAAACTTACTCAATACATACAAGTTAGGCTAAACAAATTTACCTGCTTCAGATAAGCATCAAAGCTCTGAGAAAATTGTCTTTTAGAGGCCAGGAAACGAGTTATAAGTTCAGCACTGTTGTAGTCAAGGTATGTTTGCAGAACTTGCTGACGGCTCCCTGAGGCACTGGAGTCTTGGAATGGACGAATCTTGCTAATGAGGAAATTCTTCCTTAACTCGGTTAATCGGAACTTCTCAGAGTTATTTTGAACATTATCATTCAGTCTTGACTCCTCATCTTCTGATGAATGATGATCACTCTCTTCTTCACTGCTCTCATCCTTGCGTTTCTTGCGCCCTCTTTGATTTTTCTTTTTGCTTGGAGACTTACTTGGCGACTTCCTCTTATCAGCAGAAGCATCTTTATACCACTGTGCAAGATAGAAGTGTCTTGCGTATATTAAAGCTTGGTCATTATGGCCATTCACTGCAAGATAGTCCAAAAGAACTCTCTGGAGAAACTGGTTGCGTTCCTCTTCTTCATCAAGTTCATCATCCTTCCCCTGCAAACAACATAGCAAGTTAGCACAGCAAACGCCACATTCAAATTCTTTTACCGTCAAAAATAAAAACTATTAGTTATTAGTATAGCTTTTTTTAAAAATTATAATTACCTGCTTAGAAGACTTGCCACCACTTTCTTCATCTTTAGATTCTTCTGCTTTGATTTCTTTGATGATTTGATCAATGTGGTCAACTTTGAGACGAGACTGCACTGCATCTTTCCTTAAACGAGCAGCAACAACACCCAAGTAATCCAATGACGCCACTCTCAAAGCCATATCTGTTCCTTTGTTCCCAAAATTAGCAACCTAAACAAAAAATGGAAATTAAGAGAAAGTTTGCTTTATGAGAAGTAGAAGTCATACAGGAATGATCACTCCTAAACCACTAACTACTCTAAAGAAGATGGAATAAGATTTGAAAACTTACCAAAAGTGTTCCAAGTAAACTTAATAGTAACTCAGCAGCTGGCCACTCTGGTTTATTTACAGTAGTAAGCAAGTCTTGAACAAAGTTTTCAAAAAGAGGGCGATAATCTATATCTTCTGACTTGTTACCACACTTATTTAGAAACACAGTTAGGAAGTTTGCAGCAGTGCGCATAGCAGTGTCATATTTTCCAACAACTAAGACATCTCGATCCAACTGTTCAAAAAAAAAAAAAAAAAAAAAATTATGAAGAAGAAGAAAAAAGGAATAAGTAGCAAATAGAAAAACTATGGTAAGTAGTGAAAAAATACAATTCTATACTTACGTTGCTTACACTTTCTTCTTTCTTGGAGCTATCATCTTTACCCTGCTTATCTTTAGATTTTAATGAGTGCTCATCTTTCACTTTTCCAGAAGCATTTAGCTGATCTTGAAGCTTCTCAGGTAAAACAACTACACATTGAATCAATTGTAACACTAACGCTGTCAACATCTGAATATGTTCATCTGAGCTTAATCGATACGTTCTAAGGCTGCGTTTGCTGCTTGGCAAACGAGCAATGGAAGCAAGAATATCATCTAACAATAGTCGCCTATGTTTCTCATATTTAGTAAATATCTGCAAATTTAAAATAATAATATGATTGTAAGGAACAAGTTTTGCATGGAATAAAGTTAACAGAACATACAACACTGAATCACTTACCGCTGTTACAAGGCGCAGAGCTGAAAGCTGGAGTTCACTTACACTCTCAACAAAGAAAGGTGCAACACCAAGGGTAGATGCATGAAGCACTGTGGTATCAGTCAGAACCTGAATATTGAGAAGTTCGCTAAGCAGGCCAACCAATTCATGAACCTTGTTATATAGGGTTTGAATGCTTTTGTCCTTATTTCCTACATGCGTTGACTGGCGTTTCTTGCGCCCACTTCCTGAATGATCTGTTAGAAATTTGAACAGTGAAATTGATTTGCCAAACTTGATTCAGAACAAAAAAAGTAAAATATAGTACATACCATCTTTCGAGTTGGCTTTGGCTTTAGTTTCCACCCTATAAACAGGATCAAAGGAAGGATATATGGTATTGACAAGTTGAAATTTGCAAAACACAACTACTCTGTCAATAACATCCTCCAAATAGATTCTCTTATGCATATTGGGGGAAGTGAGGATATACATTGCAGTGAGTGATGCATCAACTGCACGCATCACTCTTTCCATGGCTAGTTCAAGCCACAACTTGCTCTCCTCTTCATCTTCATCCTGAAATCGAAATGCATGTCAAGCAGGGAATCCAAGATAGCAGAGCTTCTTACTTAAATTTATAAACCACAAAACCCTTACAGGATCAGCAAGAGGGCAAACCCTAACTCCATCCCTAATATTCTTCTCCAGAATATTCAACAAGCGCACAAGTCGATCAGCTGGAATAGACTCCATTGCCCCAAGGTTTTTAAGTTTGGCAGCTTCACCACAGAGTTCTTGAAGCTGATACTTAGCTATGAGAGCCTCTGGAGGAACATCTGCATCATCATCTGCCAATAACGAAAAGAAAATACGTAAAATTTACAACAAAAATACTGAATTAAAATTTAAGGTTAAAAGAACTCACCCATTTCAGTGTTAAGATCCAAGTCCTCAGTGTTATCAAACACTAGTTCTATAGATCTGATAAACCTTTGGTACGTATTTGTTTCCATAAGTTCCTCAACACTGAGTTTCTCAGCAGCTGGAACCACTTTTCTTTCCACTCTTCGCAGCTTTGTCTTTGGCACGAAATCTGCAACACGACAGTAATAAATTTTTATTTTAAAAAGTAACATTGTTATAAAAAAATGACATTCACCACTGAACTCACCATCAACTTGGTTTCCACTGTCATTTGCATTTCCATGGCGTCTTTTGCGGCTTGATTGGGGAACAGAGTCATCAGGAACATACTCATCATCTGATTCAATAGTGCGAGATTTCTTCCGATCATCTTTTTCTGAAACACACGGATGTTCCCTGTATATGATTTGATCACATCAAAAGAACTCTGTTCTTCTGCAGATGATGTTAATAAAAAATACCTTTCAGCCGCTTCACTTCTCTTTCCCTTTCTCTCGCCTTGAAATATTTGCTTTTCTGAAGTGGCTCATCGCTGTCAGACCCTGACTCCTCCTTGTAAGATGTGGAGTTTTGTGCAGATCGATGATTTGATGAAGGAGATGACAGAATGCCCAACTGATTAGCTAATGATGGTGACTTTTCAGCAAATGCCTTAAGACTTTTCTGCATTAGAGCTTGATCCTGTGATACGATTTAGAATGAGATGAAGTGAGGAAAACACATGCCTTTTATGACAAAAACAAACGTCTTTTATGACAAGATTAAGCAAATGCATTCAAAATACTGTGATTTTAGTACCTCTGCTGATAACCTGTTGAGTCTCACGACAGGTTCTTTCAAATCTTTGAGCTTCATTATATCTGGTATTTGTACTGTGGCAGGTATAGAAACAGGTGCTTCTCCAGTTGCTTTGGCATCGGCGTTGGAATTAACAGAATTTGCTCTTCTGCTATGCCTTCCAGACAAAAGTTTAGACTTTTCTTGTTCCTGGGTAACGGGTGCTGTGCTGGCTTGAGCTGGAGAGGAACCTGTGCCATCACATTGTTGGTAGACTTGGGCGCTTCGAGTACACATATTAATTGCAATATTGGGAATTGGGATCTCACCTGCAATGTGCATAGCGTTTGTGCGAGGAATGCTGGAGGGCTCTTGGGTGCTGTTGGGAAGATCACCCTGCACACCGCCACTGCGAGGAGCTTGAGGGGCTTGAGTCACTAAAGAATCCTCTTTTACAAACACTGCACTGTTTTTGTCACTTTGTTCACAACTGTTTATCACTGTAGGAGGTTTGTACTGTTCTGTGATCACAGACACTCTTTGTTGAGGGCCAGGATCTGTGGGAGGTATTGGCACCAGTGCTAGTCCAGGTATTGGGTCTTGAGTAAGATGCCCAGGTGCTGGACTGGAATACGATAAATTTGGAGATGCTTGACTGTAACTTGCTGGCGATGAATCGTTACAGTTGAAGTTCTGATTCCATGTTGGTGCCGGTACATTAGCTGGAAAAGAAGAAAACAAATGTTAAACGAAACAGAAACGCAAATGCAATGAGTAGATATCAAGGAATATGTTAATAATGCTTCTACCGCTGCTAAAGCAAAAGGACGGAAAGATTCCCCATTTTACCACAAAGAACAAAGTGAGCTCTGACATATACAATGAAAAAGGAGATGCAATCAAATTTAAAAATTCTATTGATAAAATTTAATGAGCTCTACTTTGGTTAGGTGACATTAACATTAATCAAGGCCGATATAGTTTTGCTCAAACCAATTTACACACATGCAAATTTACAGGGAAGTTTCACCAAATATGCATGAAAAGGAAAGGAAACAGAAGAATGTTGACCAATAGAAAATCTCTTTTAGGCATTAAAAGTTGAGGTGTAGCCAAATCAGAAGCCCAGATTCAAACAAAAATGCACTACAAACAGCTTAACCAACATTATTTATTGACTTTCTTTTAAAAGTAAAAGACTCATAAAAGATGTACTTTGAGGGAAAGAAAAGGAATTCCAAAAAAGCTTAACACCAAGCATCACAAACATGCAAAAACTGTATTGTCCCATACAACTACAATGAATGTCTCTTGCAACTTGCAAGTTTGATGTTAGAGCCCATTATACTCCACATAAGAAAAAAGAAATGGAATTAATAACCAACCCGGTGGTCCCTTGAAAACATTGGGATTCCTGTGGAGTATTGCCTTCAAAAGCTCAGGAATATTTTGCTGTTGTTCAACCGGAGGTTCTGTACCAGCATAGTGATCCTTTAGTTCTCTGAAAACAGGAAAAATAAATCCAGATACTTTAGGACAAGATTGACAAGAGACAGGCAGGAAAGACAGAGACAGAAATCATATGAAAATAACTGAAATAATGGATGAAAGCACAAGGCTGTTTTAAAATATTTAAAAAAAATATCTTGCCAGAGAAAGACTGTATTGGTGAGATTGTCAACTGTTATGGGTAAATCATAGGACTACTTAAGACTGAGATGCCCACACCTCACCCAAGAACTTAATATTAACTGCCAAGTGCAAGTTGGTTGTCATTAAATATACTAGAACATTGATGGGCAAGGCTAAGTCAATGCCAAGCAGCTGGCTACAGAACTCCATTCCAAAAGACAGACAGATGTTATGCACACGAATAGATGCAGTACAATACTTTAAAAACAACGCCAAGCAGGATGGCCTCTGTTTCAACATTGTACAACAGGGGAACATACCCACTCAAACTGTGGAAGTGGCAAGAATGCAATGGAATATACGATAAATGTCTCACAAGTCATCAAGATAAGTTTTTTTTTTTAAAGCATATGATACAATCGAAGCTTATACAAAGCCATCAGTTGCAAGACAAGTATTTATCAGTAACTAAGCACTACAACTGTTTTTATCAGAGATGGTGAAGTACAAGGTATCCATAGCTTGTAATTCCCCTCAATATTTACACACTGTAAACAAAAGTGCATAAAATGATGTGAATGCTAGACTGATATAAACAGACCAATGAATTACTTAACACATGGAGTACAAAAACAATAATAAAGCAGCAAACAAGGAGATTTTTTGCTAAAGTTGTCAAAACAAAATTGTAGTGGTGTGCAAACCCAGTTGTTTCAAAGTCCGACCAAACTCAGGTCAAGCTATGGTAAAATTGGCTGAAACTGAACCCGAACCTATTCTTAAAGCAAACCAAACCGAACATCCACAGGTTTGATTGAATTGGGTGTACTTTAGAACAGTTCGGCACACCACTTCAAAATTGCCAACTGTAGGTTACTATCACAAAGAGAATGACAATATACCACGTAAGATGTTTACTTACATGTGTTGTGATGATGTTTGACTTAAAGACTGAATTAATTGAGGTACTAGTGATTCATCACGCACACTGAGGAGATTCTGCGCTTCTTCAGCTACACGAGGATGAAACAGAAGAGACTTGCTGCTTAATGGTAGCGGAGAAGGCAAGGGCATTTCAGGCAACACTGCAAAGAGGTTGAAATGCAAATGTCAGAAATGAACACCCTACTAAAGATTCAACAAATTTTTTAAAGGGCAAACTTACAGTCAGTAAGGCTTGCAATGCCAGCCAATGTGGTGATAGGAACACTAGGTATTTCACCATTCATCTTGATTTGTTGGTGAATTCTGAGCCACCCACATCAGTCACCATCCCCTAGGAAAAGAAACAATATATGGAATCAGTGTCAAGAATGCAGAATAAGAACAGATTAGCTATGACAGCATTTGGAAAAATCCATTCTAATTCAAAGATGCAATCGGCCAAGAACACCACAAACACTTGATAATATCTATTTTTAAGAATAAGAGGGAGATACAAAACAACTATCCCAAAACCAACACAATAGATACATACATATTTATAGAAATGGTCTAATATGATAAATTAAGAGCAAGTTGGCAGAAGTTACCAAAAAAAATAAAAATGGATTTGATGGTATCTCAACACGTTTCAGTATGTGTGTTCCAGTTACATTTAAGAAAAACACAGTAAACTATGCAAAGTAGGTCTTCATTGAGGTTATAATGGGAAACTATGACGTAAAAATCTGACCTACATAAATTAATTTCAAATGAGAACAGATTGAAACTCTTATTTTAACAAGCACGCGTATAACAACCGATTGAAAAAGGTTGATGGAAAAGGCTCAGCAACTGTAAATAAACAGAAGTGCTGGTTGACTGTCCCAGTTGCTTTCACCACTACAACCCTTCAATGCTGGGACAAAATAAAAATTTCAGTGAGACGCAAATTCAACAAAATTTTGCTTTCGCTGAAGTTACTTTGAAGTAATGATAATCCAGATGAAAGAGGCAAAAATGAACATCTTGATCTCACGGTTGAACAGCCTCCAAAGACACATATACACACATTCACTTTGTTACTTTAGAAAACAGACACAGTGTCTGTATACAAGGAAACGATGGCATTGACAGCTGCGTTGGACACAAGAGAAACTGAACAATAACTGACGTAATTTCACGATATCATCCGGCGAAGAGTAAGATCCGTTAGAGGTTCTCTATTTAGGCCAGTAGTTGTCTTCGCGGCAAAGCCTGGAGCGCGGCTGTACAACATGCAAAACTGCGCTCATCAAATTGCCAGATTCTCCTCAAAATTGGAGCCACGCTCGAAAATACATCAGACAGTCTAACATTTTATTACTGCGAGTAATCATTGTAACCTGTACATTCATTATGTCAATGACTCCCATTTTGAGGCTGTGGATACCTTCAGCGCCATCTAGCGGGAGAGGCTCGAACACGACCTCTTCGCCCACTTTTCGACGCCGTGAGGCTAAAATAATAATATTTTGGCCTCAAAGACATTACCGTCCTACTCAGGGTAGGTTTCGAAATGCACAGATGTGTCCCCAAGACCACGAGAAACCTAGACACTCACCGGCAGATGATTTTTCGCTGCCACAGATGCTTGTGTTACTTCCTGACTTCACCACCAGAGCAGCCATTTCAAAAGTGTACAGCCTGCCGTGAGACCCGGGTTCCCATCTTCGTTCCGAACAAATTCAGCATCACGCACTCCGAAAAGCTGCTCTCGAGACCACTTGTAGGCTCAATTTGGCGAAAAGCAATGACTGTGACGTCTCTTGAACGAAACAAACACTGCACTCTGCTACATCTTCTTATTTTTTCCGACTAGCACTAGATTTCTTCAAGCCGTCACTGCTCACTGATCACTTTGTATACAAACACAATGCAGACTCGCTTTCCCGACTTAACACACTTCACACGGAAAGGCAGCAGCTTTATGAATCTAACAGTTCCACATAAGCACGTCACAAAACGCACAAAACTGGCGTTTTTCACATTTTTCACTGCGGAGAGACGCGCCAAACATTGATACGAAATCCACCGTACCCTCAACTGTGGTAGTAAGCTTCCGCACGTGACGAAAAGTAGACCGCAAACTTTCTCCCGTCGTTTTCCGGTTCTGCGAAACGGCTGCGATAGATGGAGGTCCGAGAACTAGCGAATTTTCAAACAAGCATTTTTGGAGCCCATTTGGAGGGCTTTTGATTTTGTTGCGAAAAGGTGTCGCGTATGAATATGCAAAGCCGAACGGCAGGTCGACAAGTGAAGTAAACCCTGGAATGTAGTTCACTCGGCTCAAAAACTCCGCTCAGCTGCCTGCGCCCTCCGCCTTGCGCCTCGCCCGCCGCGCCGTCCCCGTCTGTCCGGTCCGCCTGCAGTTGCCAGTTGCCTGGCTGTCGTGTTCGTTGGAGGTCACTGAGAACCGTGTGAACGTGGAATAACGGCATAGAAAATGAGTCCTAAAAAGGTGTTTGTCGTCGGCGTCGGCATGACCAAGGTGAGATTTCATTCCTGATTTCCGTTTTAATAATTTAGTTCAGTTGATTCATTTGTGTTATCGGTCTGGACCCCTCCGGCGAGGCAGGTGGTCCGAACCCATAGAGCGGACCCCCCTGTTGTTTTGCTGGTCCCGCCCAGACGCCCCCTTTCCTTCCTACCGTCCTGACGCTAATGCTGGAAAGGAGTAAACTATTCTCGCTCTGGGTCTTTAGTGAACACGACTTCCAATGTGTCTATCATTTGGTTGTTTCGTGTCAATCGCGGAGGGCTCCTCCCCCCTCCTCTCTGTGATGACTTGCAGCTTGAGTTGCGGACGACGCACTTTGACCGGCAATTATCTCTTGATACGGTTGGTTTATGATAATCATTTTTTTTTCATTTTCTTTCTTTTGTTATGGCCAGTTTGAAAAACCGGGAAGGAGAGAGGACTTTGACTACCCACAGATGGCCAAGGAGGCTGTCACCAAAGCACTTCAAGATGCACGACTTCGTGTTGAAGATGTGAACCAGGCATGTGTTGGTTATGTGTATGGTGAGTGATATTTTTTTTCGCTTGCACTCTGCTCATCTAATATCTGAGTTGTCATTTGTATTATTGTTGTCCTACATTCCCCATCTAAATTTTTAGGTGATTCAACATGTGGGCAACGTGCCCTGTATGAAATCGGCATGACTGGAATGCCTGTTTACAATGTGAACAACAATTGTTCAACAGGCTCAACTGCACTTCTGATGGCTAAGCAAATTGTGGAAGCAGGTACAGGTGAATGTGTATTGGCACTGGGATTTGAGAAGATGGAACGTGGCTCTCTTAGCTCAAAGGTACAATAATTTCCCTTAAGTTTGAGGAAAATTTTAAATCAGGGAAAAGTTCAACTTAATTAGAAATTGTGGATTGTTGGTCTGTTCTAGTTCTTTGACCGCACCAATCCCATGGATAAGCACATTGAGACTATGGCAGACATTGCTGGTATGGATGGCAGTCCCATTACTGCCCAGTTGTTTGGAAATGCTGGCAAAGAACATATGGCAAAGTATGGCACAAAGCCTGAGCATTTCGCAAAGATTGCTTATAAGAATCACAAACATTCTGTTAACAACCCGTAAGAATTTTTGTTTATTTGTATTGTAATTTTGTTTGCCATGCTTCTGACAAATCAATTTCATGTTTTCCAGATACTCCCAGTTCCAAGATGTTTACACCTTGGATCAAATCATGCAGTCCCCCCAGATTTTTGGCCCCCTGACCAAATTGCAGTGCTGCCCAACATCTGATGGGGCAGCTGCAGCAATTCTTTGCTCTGAAGATTTTGTCCACCGCCATGGTCTAGAGGCCCAAGCTGTAGAAATTGTAGGAATGGAAATGTGCACAGACTTGCCCTCAACTTTCAAAGACAATAGCTGCATGAAAATTGTAAGCTTGTTTTGTTTGTCACCTATTGTTGTGCCATGTGAAATTTGCCATTGGACTGAAATTTTTACTCTTGCTTAGGTTGGTTATGATATGACAAAAACTGCTGCAGATCGCCTTTTCACTAAGGCAAACCTGAAGCCTCAAGATGTGGATGTGGTTGAGCTCCATGACTGTTTCTCAGCTAATGAGCTGATTACATACGAGGCTCTAGGACTTTGTCCCCCTGGCAAGGCTGGTGAACTTATTGATGCTGGGGGCAACACATATGGTGGCAAGTTTGTTGTTAACCCTAGTGGTGGCCTTATTTCCAAGGGACACCCACTTGGTGCCACAGGTATGATTTCATTGCTGTCCTGAACCCTCCAATCAGCTGTAATATCTTGATGTTATAATCTGTTCTTTTGTCCAGGTATTGCTCAATGCTCTGAGCTCTGCTGGCAGGTCAGAGGCTTGGCTGAAAAGCGCCAAGTGCCTGGGGCCAAACTGGCTTTGCAGCACAACATTGGTCTTGGAGGAGCCGTCATTGTCGCCTTGTACAGGCTGGGCTTCCCACACTATGCCAGGTAGGCTGTACTTTTGGGGTGAGGGTGTCAATACCTTGTTCCATATGTAATTATGTATCATGCTTTGTGAGACATGACTTCTTCTTCCCCATTCAGGTCGAGTGTTGGACTTCACCCTGTTGCAGCTTCTGCTAATCCTGATGACTTCAGGGCAGCAATCCTTTTCAAGGCACTGGAAATGGCTATGGCAGATGACAAAGATAATTTGGTTGAGAAGTTCCGTGGCATCTATGCCTTCAAAGTCAAGAATGGCCCAGGAGGTGCTGAGGGTCATTGGGTCATCAATGCTAAAACAGGAAAAGGATCCATCGAGTATAACAGCAATAGTATGTTTCTACAATTTTGTATCAGTTTCGTGCTTCATGTTTCCAAATGTATTAATCTTATTTTATTTTGCAGCCAAAGCTGATGTTACTTTCATCATGGATGATAAGGATGTACCTGATCTGATCACTGGCAAGCTGAACCCACAGAAAGCTTTCTTCCAGGGTAAAATTAAGATTCAAGGCAATATGGGACTTGCCATGAAGTTGACTGAACTGCAGAAGAGAGCAGCATCTAGGATTGATGAGTTCAGGTCCAAGCTGTAATCTCGTGATGTCTTTTTGTGGCTTTTGAAATATTTAGGAAGAACAAAAATTGGGGTTGAGTGGGAAATTTTTGTTACACTTGTATCCTAAAATATTGCTCAAATGAAGTTGTATTTTTAAAATTTTTTAATGTGCTGAGACCGCTTTGGGTTTAGGAATGGGTCTTTTTATGGGTTTAATTTTTCTGTTGGCAAGATATTTTTACCATGAGACGTACTACAACTTACTTAGCTCGACCTTATGTGGGTGCTGCAGTTTGCATTTGTTTATCTTCCACATTCCTAAATGTGGTTTTCTGTTCCCCTCATTCTTGCTTCTTATATTTTCTGCACTTTCTCTTCATGTTCTCACCAGTAATTTTGTATTATTTACCATTCTTGTTCTGAGTTTTGGTGGCATGTTAAGGCTCTGAAATGAACTTGTGTGTCATTTTCTCATTTTCATTTGTGCTCATGGATCAAACATCCCTTTTGCCATACATCAGAAATCAGTATTAGTTACGTTATCTTCTGAAAGTTACCAAAAGTGCTAACTTTTCCCCACGCTCTTTGATTGGCTATTGTTTAGGCTGTTTCAATTACTTGTGACAGTTATTTTTTGTTATTGGTAAAGCTGCTTTATTAAGAGCTCATGTCAAACTGTAGTTTTGTCTCTCATGTGATATTTCTTTAACCATGTTATATTGGTTGTTGGAACCTTACCTGTACCTTGTCTTTTTATTGTCTTAGTTATTTTATGGTGAACATTTCATATTGCATTGTATTGATGGAAATAAATATCTATGTTTGTTGTATTTGTAGTTTTTATTATTTTTCTTGACCAGAGATCAGTTTTTATAGCCAGTTTGCTGATTTATTCCGCACCAGACACAACTTCACTATTGCTCTTGGACTTGATTGACTCTGCCCTCGTATTTGGATGCTATGGCTTGCTTCCATTTCTGAAATGTAAGAAATGGAGAGGTTTCACAGGAATGTTATTAAACCGTGGTTAAAAAGTAAAGAACAGGCAGCGTATGAACTCACCTCTTTTAAGGTGTTCCCAGGTCTCGAGAACCAGTAGAAAAAGAAATAAATTGGTATCGTTACCATTGACGTGAGAGCCATTGACCACCCAATGACCAACGCCCAGGTTGGGTAATGGTAGGTGCGATTGTAAGTCAGGGGTGCTGCTGATATGACAGAGAAAACTAATATACCCTGTAAGAAAACAGAATCGAAGACTGCTACTGTCACGGTCTCACTAAACAACAATAATGCACCAATGCAGGAGCTTCTTTTCTCTGTACCGATCCATACCATGGTGACGATGGGCGTGAAGATGAGCCAGCAAATCTTCAACCAGGGGCTGAGTCGGTAGCCAATCATGTCGGTGATGTCCTTGTAGAACCGCTCGGCGCCGTAGCCGTAGGCGATCGCAATGGACTCGAAGAAGCAGAACCAGAGCAGAACCATCCCGCTGGCCGCGAAGTAGTCGAACACTTGGAAGAGGTACATCCCCCCCTGCAGGGACAAGAAAGAAAAAAAAATTGTCACCATATCTGGTCTTCGAACCCGGGGCCGAGCGTACTCCGTACCTTGGTGACCATGAGCAGTCCGATGAGGAAGCTGATGCCGCTGACGATGGCGATGAAGATCTCCCGGCGGTGGCCGCGCCGCAGCACGCCGGGGAACAGGTCCACCAGGGCGGTGATGAAGCCCTCCACGCCCACGAACTGCGAGTCCAGCCCCATCAGGATGATCATGAAGAAGAAGAGCACGGACCAGAGCGGCGCCATGGGCATCTGCGTCACCGCCTGCCGGGAGGGGACCATGGAGGGGACGGGGCGCTGTGTCAGCCTTGGCAACCAGCAGCATCTAGAGACCCCACCCTCCCACCCTCTCTCGCAGCCCGCAGCGCACCTTGGGGTAGGCGATGAAGACGAGCCCGGGGCCGGACTCGGCCACCTTGGCGATGGGCACGCCCTGTTCCTTCGCCATGAAGCCCAGGACGCTAAAGATGGCGAAGCCCGAGTACAGGCTCGTCAGGCTGTTGGTGGCCGAGATGAAGATGCAGTCCTTGACGAAGTTGTTGCGGTAGTTGTTGTACGAGCCCATGGCTGTCATGCATCCGACCGCGATGGCGTACGAGAAGAATATTTGCGTCCCTGCGTCAATCCACACCTGCGTCACACACAGGGGCCCGGGTTCAAATACCAGCCTGGGCGGCGTACCGTCACCGAGCGGAGTCTCACGGAATATTCAAAATCACGTCAATTTATGTCATTTTGAGTCCTCCGTGCGCTACTTGGGCTCCTCGGACTCACCTGGGCCTCGAGGAGCTTGCTGAAGTCCGGCTTCAGGTAGAAGACGATGCCGTCCATGGCGCCGTCCAGCGTCACTCCGCGGATCAGCAGCACCGTCAGCATCACGTAGGGGAAGGTGGCTGCAACCCGAGCAAGCACAAGGAGCGGGCGGGGGCCGGCCGCGGGGGCGGGGGTGGGGCCCCTGCCAATCGGAGCATAGGCAGTACGCAGCGCACGGCTGTCGCGGTGTTGCCCACCTCCGTCGCAGTGCCGTGAGCACACCACAGCTGCGTGGTTAGTGTACCTGTGAAGTAGACGACCTTGCCCGAGGACTTGATGCCCTTCCACACGCAGAAGTAGACGAGCACCCACACTGCCAGCAGCGCCAGCGCCAGCTCCCACTGCAGCCCGCCCAGATCGTCGATGCCCGAGCTCAGGCCCAGCACTTTCCGCCTGCGAGCACAAATTACGTGATGCCAGGGCTGCCTCCGTTGGCCGAGAGCCGGGAGGAGCCGGGAGGCCTACGCGGACACGTACTCCCAGTACTCCACCACGGCGTCCACTCGGCCTGGGGCGGAGCCGTTGGCGACGGTGAAGCAGCGGGCCGTGTTCCACCAGTTGGAGCACGACGCCCACGGCAGCTCCGCGGAGAACGAGTAGTAGAAGAAGTGCATGGCCCAGGCCAGAATCACGATGTAGTACACGTTGAGCAGGAAGCAGATTATGGTGGTGCCGTAGCCGATACCTGAGGCCGAGCAAGACAGTCAGGAAAGGGTTCCGTCGTGTGTCGGTCCTGATTGTCGAACCTGCGGACTTACCTTTGAACACGGGGCACAGGTCCCACACCGTAATGCCGCCCTGGCTGGTGAGCTGGCCGATGCCGACCTCCAGGAAGAAGATGGGGACGCCCCCGGCCACGAGGCACACGAAGTAGGGGATGAGGAATGCGCCTGTGGGAAAGGAGGAGAAGTCAGCGAAAACCCCGTGCCGCAGCCGGCGGTATGTACTCGAACCCGCGATGCACTCACCGCCGCCATTCTTGTAGCACAGATAAGGGAACCGCCAGATGTTCCCCAGGCCGACGGCGAACCCGATGACGGACAGGACGAACTCGATGGGCTTACTCCACTTCTCACGCTCGGGGATGTCATCGTCCTTGTCCTGGCCGACACGGTCCGCCGCCGTGGCCTTCTTGTTGTCGAGGGGTACGAGGTGAAAGTCGGTGCCGTTGCCGGAGGCCATCTCGCCGGCCGCCTGTCCTGGTCCTGGAGATGGTCCGCGCTTCACCCCTTCATGTGGGCGGCGGGCAGTGTCGACACGGGGTGGAGCACGGCGGGTGGCGCGTAGGTTCCAGGGCAAGGACGCCGTCGACGCGATCAGCCCGTCGGCGCGGAGTGCAGAAGCTCACTGGATGGCGGCTGGAGGCTGGAGGGGGACAGGCGACGAGGGAGTGCTCAGTTTGGAGCCCCCCCCCCCCCCCCCCGTTTGGATTTAGCCCTCTCGCACTTCATTGTTTCCCACTTAACAGCGCTTGGTCATGTGTGTGGGGGGTTGGGGTGGGGTGGGCTCGGTCAGCCCGTGCGATGCGAGCATGAGAGGATGCGAGGCAGTGGTACAGCGCTTTTCGTCTGCTATTTCTGTTAGAGTGCTTATCAAAACCGGGGCGTGGGTTCGTAGCTCTTGCGTGCCAGGCCTGCTCAAGTCGGGTGACCTGTCCGTTCATCATCGCGATGCCCGTCTAATGCTCTGCGAGTCTTGCATCCCCCCCCCCCCCCCAACCTCTCCTCGCAAATGGGGCGAATGGCTGATGGTAACAGGACGCTTCCGGGCTGAGCCGATCCTGCTCCTGCATGGACTCCCCGGCCCCGCCAGGCCCTGTGCTAGACCCCGCCGCGCCGCGCAGGGGCACACAGGGGACTCAGTTCAGTGATGAGGTCGTGGCCATACTGACAATCAGTGCAAAATAATGCAACAATGCGCCAGTGCAGGTCCTGCAGGATGCTGCAGGCTGCAGGGGCTTCCCCGTGGGGAGGGGGCGGGGGAGCAAGGCATTCCCCAGGCAATTTGCACTTGAAAAGGGGAGAACATAGGGGACGAAAATATGAC
The DNA here is from genome assembly GCA_038380765.1 of Odontothrips loti. Lineage (NCBI taxonomy): Eukaryota > Metazoa > Arthropoda > Insecta > Thysanoptera > Thripidae > Odontothrips > Odontothrips loti. The sequence goes on along the minus strand of CM076255.1, from coordinate 14,808,685 downwards.
ACTGTTTCGGTTGCGATTTGTATTAGTTTTTATTTTATTTTCATTCAACTCGTTCCATAATCACAGACCAGCAAGTATGGACTGGCTGGACCGTAATCCAAAACCACATTGCATTCTAGCAGCTTCAAGGAAGTCATTGGCACAGCCTCTAGATAACAGCCACATTCTCATCTAACACTATCATGGTAAAATTCTAAATACCTTTGTACAACTAGAATAAATTTTTAAGTTCTGCAGAAAAATACCTGCACTGTATGGAGACATGAACTTGAGCAAAATGTTAACAGTAGAAAGGGTAAATATAAGATGTACTTCCTAAAGTAAAGTTAAAAGCAATATTCTGAACTCCATGAGAGACTATTAAGAATTCTACCCCGAATAAATGCGCAGCTTCTCATGGGAATGTAATCAGAACTCCTTTAAAGTCATAAATGCTGCGGTGAACTATTTAACATCAATAAAATGCTGTAACAGACAAAGTTAGTATTATTTTGTAATGAATAATTAGTGTTAACAATCAGTTGAAGAAAAATTAAAATCTGACATGTCCACTGATTTCGACAATGCCAAAAGAAAACATAATGTAACTATGGAGGTTTGAACAGGAACATAATAACTAAAACCATACTGATTTCAGTATCTACATAACTTGCATTAACAAGAACTTACAATTTATACAGTCACAATCATGAGTTTAAATACACATATTGTCACCTTCACCAAAATAATAACAGTATCATTTAGACATCTATGGTGAATCAGTCTTGAAAACCACAGCAATGCTCTACACTGATACTGAAGAAATTGAGAACAAATGAAATACAGACGGCAAGGAGACATTACATGATGGGACAGGAAGGAATTGAAAAGATTCCAATGAAATGGTTGAAATGGATGAGGGTCTTCAGGTTATGGATCACACCCACACAAAAGGTGAAAAGGAATATGGTCTTCCAAGCATCAATCTGATCGGACTAGTGGCACATTGTACATCAACAAGGAAATTCGATATGATTTTGTTCAAGGTGACATATTTCATACATGACAATGGTATACAATACTGCATCACCTTTTCAAACAACTGAAAGAAAAGTAATGCTAGCTATGCTGATTAGCATGCAGTTTTCAGCAAGCTCGAGCTTTTGTCTTCAGGGAAGCTTGATCCACAACTGTCATTGCTGCATGATCCAAATCCTTGGCCTGAATAATAGGCAAGCCTGAGTCTTGGAGTATTTTCTTGGCAGCATCGACATTGGTGCCTAAGCACAAGAGAATAAGCAACATATTGGCTATTAAAATATAAATTTCAAAGAAACTGTGGCAGTTAAATAAAATATTTGAGTTTCCTTACCTTCCAAGCGGACAACCAAGGGTAACTTCAAACCAGATGATCTCGTAGCATTAACAACTCCAGTTGCAATTGTTGCACAGTTCACAATTCCACCAAATACATTGACAAGGATAGCCTTAACATTGGGATCTAAAGAAAATTATCAGAGATTAATTGGTAAAAGCAGAGTCAGACAAAAGGAGATAAGCAAACAAATAAAACCAATTTTACCAGAGGAGATGATGTCAAAAGCCTGCTTCACCTGAGTTTCATTCACACTACCTCCTACATCTAGGAAGTTAGCGGGTTGTCCTCCATGCAAGTGGATTAGATCCATAGTTGCCATAGCCAATCCTGCCCCGTTCACTGTAAAGAAAAAGTAATTAAATCATAAAATATCTCAAGCAGCAATACACTTTTTCAAACATACACTTAAAACCTACCCAAGCATCCAATGTCTCCAGACATGCCAATATAATTCAGGTTGTATTTGGCGGCTTCAACTTCCCTAGGATCAGACTCTGTAGTGTCTTCCATAGCAAAAACATCCTTCTGCCGGAACTGAGCATTGTCATCAAACTGGATCTTTGCATCCACTGAGACAACATCACCTGTGTCAGTTTCAGCCAATGGATTGATTTCTAGCTGAACAGCATCGACACCAGTAAACAAACTCCAGAGAGCTTTCACCTGATCAGCGCACTGAAAGAAAGCATAGGATGGAATTGAAATAATTAATTCAACCACTGTAATACATATTAACAGCTAGGAGACCTAAGGAATTTAAAAGCTGATAGTCGAGAAGATTCCATACCTTCTTTCTTGAGCTTCCATTAAACTCAAGAAATTCTGCAACGGTCATTGCCATGTCATCTGTTACTCCTTGGAAAATGTCAATTGGGATTGTTTTCACTAGATGAGGGCTGGTGACTGCAACTTCCTCAATATCCATTCCACCAGCTGGAGAAGCAATAAGGACTGGCCCATTGTGTGCTCTACAACAAGACAAAGATAGAAGTTAAAACTAAAACCTAAAAACAAAATTGAATTACAACACAAAGTGTTCAAATACATACCTGTCCATCAAAATACAAAAATATGTCTCACGCTTGATGACAATAGATTCAGCAACCATGACTGAGTTGACAAGAATTCCGCTTGGAGGAGTCTGTTTGGTGATGAGTTTGTGCCCAACCATTTTCTCTGCCAAGGACCAGATCTGACTAGGGCTGGAAAAAGGAGAAGAAAAAAGTTAAATACATGATTCTCATGAGAAGGAAAACTCATCAATACAGTGACCAAATGGATAGAAACTTACTCTTTTGTGATGTGAACACCTCCCTTGAATCCATTATCAAAGTGGCCCTTTCCACGTCCACCGGCAAGGATTTGAGCCTTAATCACATACTCATCAGCCGCTACAAAAATAGTCATAGAAAACATAGAAATGTTAGTGTCCTCCAGATATTGTAGATTTATATATTCCTTAGACATAAAGAGAAACATACCCAAATCCTTTGGAAGAGTTTTCACATCATCTGCACTCCTGACCATCTTGAACTTTTGAATATTCACCCCATGATTCTGCATCAGCACCTTGCTCTGATACTCTAACAAATTCAAAAATCGAACTTGCATGGCATTCATCTGCAAAGACAAACAGTCATTGTCATTCACATCATAAAATGATCACAAGCACTACATTTAATTTGGAAACAAACCTTCTTGAGGCCAGATAGTTGTTGGGCTGACTGTGACAGCTGGAAAGTTGATTTGAGTAGCCTTGCCATGTTGGAGACTGTAAAACAAATTTAAAAAAAATGTTCACAGAAATGCACAATGTCAAGCTAACTGGAAATATTGAGCACAGCAAAATATGTTTTATACAGGAGGTGTTATGTTAGCAAAGACCCTAACACAATTTTTCAAAAAATATGGGTCCCCCCCCCCTACAAGTAGCAAAATAAAAACAGGTAACACAACAGGGGGAAAAAAATCCTGACAAAGCTGTGGTAGGAGTGGAAACACCAGGAAATAAAAATGACTCAATGCCTGCTCCTACTACCAATATCGTCCACTTTGGAAAACACGACAGAAGTGAGCAATTGGCCGAGAACTGTCGGCGAGTATCCCAAGTCCGAGAGGCGGAGTCAAAGGTTACAGCGGAGAGGAGACCAGGGTGCCGCTGCACGCGACACAGCAGAAGAAGGACTTTGGCACTTTATAAAGCGGCTCGCACAGTGCCAATACACCCACAAGTGGCCCGGACACTGGCACCGCCCCTGCCGACGACGATCTTCAAAATTACATCCCAAATTCAGTAAACTTACGAGTCAAAACTACGCGATACGGGTGTTGGTGGAATCTTAGCGGCTGCTGCGCCGTGTTGTGACTCCAGCTGAGTGCGTGTAGCGCAGTTATTCACCGGCCCCGATCGTCTTTTCACTAAAACTGCCAATAAGCTGTTTTGGATCGTTGTGCCGTCTGCTGCAGCAGAAGCAGACGGGAGCAGACGAGGGAGTGAGAGAGAGAGAGAGAGAGGGGGCGGGTAGTTGATTATGTAACGTGACACTGCCTGGTCAAATACCCTACTTGCTCTTCGGCCGGACACAGCCACCTCGGCAGCACCCACCACACTCAGCATGTAAGTACAACGGGAAAACGCGTTCTTTTCTTATGTCTGAGGCGGTGAATCGCGCCAGCGCGCCAACCGGCGGTACCTCCGGTCACCTGTTTATTTTAGTATCCCGCCGAGTGTCCTGCCGGGTCCAGCCCGGCCGGCTAACCTCGCAGATTCACATTTTCGATGTCCAGAGCCATGTCCATCCACAGCCAGGGCCGAATCGTCAGCCCGAGTTTACCCGTGCAGCTCGGCTCGCGTCGGCTCGGCACCGCGTGGGTGGCAGAGGGGTGGCAGAGGCCGCGAGTGCAGCAAAGCAGCGTTAATCCTTATCTGTAATCTCGTGATAGCGATTGCGACCGCCTGTGGCGAATATGTTGATGTTTGCTGTCTTTACGACGAACCGTCGGCAACAGCACCAGCATATAGTCTGATTCTGATCAGCCTAAAGTCTTGACTCTCGGCGGCAAAGTTCAATCACGACCTGGTCCGACTATAACTGGCTGGGCGGGGCAGGTCCCACCGGTCCCACTGTGCTGCGGCTTTAGCTGCGGCCTGCGGCCTGCGGGTCCGGTCCGGTCCAGGGCCAGCCGTGCTGGGTAGGCAGCCCATCGTGCAGCCGAGTGCCGCTTGCCTACCCACCAGGCGCGCGGCGTGCGCGCCCTGGCAAATTTTACGAATTAAGCGACACGAAAAGCGTGTCGGTTGAAAATTTCGGCATTTGCATTATCCGAAATAAACCATCTCTGGGCGGTAAAAATTCCCTTTCGATGTCGGGTGTGGGTATTACCTTGTGTCGTCCGCTTTGCAGCCTCCTGTTGGGGGACGTTCATAAACTACGTGACCGGTTCGGGGGGAGGGAGGTTTCGAAAAAGTCACGCCAGGTCACGAGGGGGGGGGGGGGGGTTGAGCGAGAGTTACGTGACTCCGCCCGGACGGTGTCGCGTTGCGCCGCGTGGCTGCCGGCCGGCTTGCAGGGCAGCGCGCCGGCGTCGCTGCCTGACTGATCGGAACTGCGGTGCTAGGCCGTCTGTGGGGACTCTTAGCCAGCTAAGGGTGGCTAAGGGCTGCTGTCATCGAGAACATCCTTAAGTGGTGCACCCCGGTCTCCGAGGAAGTGTGATATGATGACGTTCTGACTTCAATATCTAAATTGTTGTTATTTGTTGTTTTAATAAATTCTTTTAGTATTTGACTCTTACTAAAACCCGCGCTTTCTTACTCCAATAAAAACTAACTTTACACGAAAAAATACTACTAATTTCCTGTTTAAATACATTTTTGTTCCATTATATAGCGAAAAATGCAATTGAAGGTTTTGGTCACGTAACGGGGGGAGGGGGGGGTCTGAAGCCTGGTCACGACCCGTCACGAGAGGGGGGGAGGGGTCAAAAAGTGGTCTAAAACCGGTCACGCAGTTTATGAACGTCCCGGGAACGTCCCCTTGGCACCCGCTCGGACGATTACAAGCACAGGCAAATGAGTGTATTTGGTGACCAAGGCATGCGGCAGGGCTCGGGCAGCGCAGTTCGCACGCGCTTGCAATCGCATGACGCTAACGCCAACTGTCGACAGGCGCCACCCGTGTCCATATCTGTTAATCCACGTAGGATATCGTAGACTATCAGTGAACACTCGCCGAATTACTGGACACCGGGACCTGAAACAAACCCACATCGAGCAAGTACAACAAACACGAACATTTTCTGCCAAAACTTTTAACCTATAACAAACATTGAACTTAAACCTTCAGCCTAACTAACGCTTGTAAAAAGCCATAAAAATTGGTACAGGTGCTTCAAGACGGGATTTTTTATTTTTCAGTTTTATTAAAGGCAGCATATTTGCCGACTTCTAACAAGCATTTTAAGTAAAAGTTTTTAATGGCAGCCCCTGGGTGAACTGTCCGCAGGCCCCCGCAGGAGCAGGTCGACGGCGGCGGGGTGAGCGTACGCGTGCTGCTGTTCGCGGCCGCCCGTGAGCTGGCGGGGACCTCTGAGGGCGTGCTGACGGGAGTTCCGGCAGACACCACCGAGGCCCAGCTCATGCAGCGCGTCACCGAGGCCTTCGCGCTGCACGCCATGTCGGGGTCCTTCATCCTGGCCCACAACCAGGACTACATCCTACCGGGCGTCTCGCTGAAGGTCCGCGACGGCGACGAGGTGGCCGTCATACCGCCCCTCAGCGGAGGCTAGGAGTCCCGGAGGGCTCGCACGACGTCCGTTTTGATTGAAGTTTTGTTGAAACAACGGAATTTGAGTCTGATTCTGAGTATACAGTATTATCATGTCGTACCCGATTTTACATGATTAGTGTTACGTAGTCTAGTATATTTTGGCAGCTACTTACGTGGATTTTGTTGTTTGTTATTGTTGTTATCATGTTTTAATTTGTTTTAGCCGCGAATGAACTTTTGTATCCGCAGTCATTTTTTCTAGTGTTATGAAGGCAGATTAATTAAAAAATTTATTTTTTGTATGTCTTTTGAAAAAATACATTATCCTAAACTGATACTCGTCGACTTAAAAAATAATAATTTTTATCTTCCGTGTGAAATGCGTCAGCGACTGAGAGAAGACGACTTGTTCAGGGAAGTCCCAGAATATCGGACGGGGATGCGCGTAGGACGCCGCACGGAAGGTAGGCGACCCCCACAGCATTCAGCCTGTAAGTTGGCAAAAAGCGCGACATGCCTCCCTAAACAAAAATCCTGTACACGCGCCTACAATTTATGCCCTTCTGGCCCGGCCCGACCCCGCCCCGCCCCACCTGCAGGCTCGGGCCGGGCGCTGCTAGCGCTGCTGACCAGGCGTGTGACCTCTCCCTCTTGGTAGGACTAATCAGTGTCTGTGTCGGCGCAGACTAAACAGGGTATGCGTGGTAAGGGCCGGCTACTGCTGCTGCTACCGCACCGCTGTCGGCACTGCGTGGTGACAAAAGTAACACTCTTCGCACCTCCGACGCTGACGCTGTTGGGGGTGGGGGAGTCACCGGTCAGTGCGACACGGAGCAGAGATAACTCCAAAGCGTGCCAGCCCAGGCAGGCACCGCCGGCACCGCCGGCACCGCCCGGGCGGTAGGCTTAACCCGTCCGCCGTCCGCCCCGATAGGCCACATGGCTTCTAGCACCTAGACCGGGGCGCCAGCGCTATAGTCGGGAGGGCGATGGCAGGCATGGCCGCGGAGAGACAGGGGCCGCCGCGCACCAGCTGGCGGGAGGTCCTGGGGTCAGACCTGACGACGGCCGCCCTGGCTTCACGGCCGCCGCCGCCACCGAAATCGCGACCCCCGTCTTCGTGCACCTGGGTCCTCGTCGTGGCCCACTGCCTGGACATCATCGCCCTGCTGCTGCTGGGTGGGGTCGCAGCGCTGCTGAGGTGAGCGGAGCAGTGTGAGTGTGTGTGTGTGTGTGTGTGTCTGTGTGTGTATGAGAGAGATAGAGAGAGAGACAGAGAGAGAGAGACAGACAGACAGACAGAGAGAGACAGACAGACCGACAGAGGCTGCTGAGGGAGGGGCCGGGGTTACGAGAACGGCTTCCTACAGATTCGGTGACATCTACCTGATCCGGCCGCCGCTGATCGGCACGGGGGGGCTGTGCTACGATGAGGCCTACCAGCTTCCCCGACGGGCCCCGGCCATCGACATCCCCGAGGAGGCCGTCTACATCCTCGTCATCGTGGCCCCCATCGTCCTGGTGAGAGACCGCTACGGCCTAAGCCCCCCCCCCCCCCTCCGCCCTCCTGACACTGCGGCTGCTTCCAGATCGTGCTGCTGGAGGTGACGCTGGTCTTCTCCCTCCGCAAGCACCTGATTCGTTCACAAGAGAGCAGATCGGTCTTCTTTTACAAGCGATGCGCCAAAATGTTGCGTGAGTTGAAGTCACCGCGCTGCAGTGCCATAAGAGTCATGAAGTAGCTGGAGTAATGTTTAACGTGTTGGGGCGGGGGTTGCGGCGGCCGCCCGGGGCAGTGGTGTTCCTGCTGGGCCTGAGCCTCACGTCGTTGGCCACCGACCTGATCCGCATCCTCGTCTCGCGGCCGCGGCCGTACTTCCTCTCCCTCGACGACGACGGCTTCGGCCAGTACTGCAACGGCAAGCGTGAGGACGTGGACGAGGACCTGAGCCAGGGGGTAAGTTCCTCCCACCACCGGCTGCCAGCTACCCTCGTCGTCGGCACCCTCCAACCCCCACTCCCCACTCTGCTTTGACTCCAGGAGCGCGACGCTCGCCTGTCGTTCCCCAGCCACCGCTGCAGCGTCCTGGCCTTCTCGGGCGGGCTGGTGGTGCTGCACGCCGACCAGGTGCTGCGGCGGGTGCGCGCGGGCGGCGTCTACGTGCTTAGGGCGCTCGTCCTCCTCGTCGCCTCCATACCCGCCCTTCTGGCGGCGTCCCAGGCCCTGGACTCTCGCTCCAACCACTGGCAGGATGTCGTCGTCGGCCTGCTGCTCGGCGCCGTACTGGCCGCGTACGCAGTGAGTCCTCGCAACACTCAGCTGCCGCTTGGGTTGACTACCTCGCAGGCGCCCAGCCGACTCTTTTCACTCCTGTCCACAGATGCTGGTGCTGGGGAGGGACCTGGCCGACCAGGTCGAGGCCACGGCCGGCGTACGTCGGGTGGATTGGGGGCCAGGAGAGGCCGCCAGGGGTAGGGTCGTCCACACACTGCCCCGACTGCGCGCCGGTGTAGCCCAGGGATCCCAGGGCCCCCGCAGCTCACCGGCCGCGTCCGTCGAGGCCATCAACACCGTCAGCATCCACCCGTTCAGCGCCAACATGAAGGGGAACAACGCTTTCTACTGAGCGGGGAAAGCCACCCCCTGTCATGTCACCAAGATATTAGCAGATCTTTTTTGAATCAAGATTCCTACATGACGGTTAGCTTGTGTACAGATGCAACTTGTGCAGAGTGATTGTGACAAGTAGGCATACCAGACAGCTAAAAGTAAAAGAATAGAGTTTTAACTGAGTAAAAAAAAATATGAAAAGTTTCCACTAGTACTTAATTTATTATAATAATACACAATAACAAGAAGTAGTGAAATAAATTTTTTATTTACAAAAACAGCTGGCAGTTTCAATAATCAACCTGTGTAACACACAACATCAAGTATTACTTGAACAAAAACACTTCATTTAGCAACCCAAATCCTGTTCAGGTTGAACAGTTATCGCAGAACATTTTGAAACCACTCTCACAAAATTACTTTTATGCTATCAGATAAACTTTGAAGACAAAAAAGTTACACATGAAGTTAAAAAATACTGATCTGTATCAATGGGAATGGAAAGTGTTTGAAACGCTCAGAACACAGCATTGATCGGCTACTTACAAATAAGAGTGCTTAAATAAAAGCTTTCCAAATTCAAACTAGAACAATAGAATAAAAAGACATGTCCCGCCAACAAATGCACATGGATCACTGTACAAACCAATTTAAAACACATAAAATGAAAGTTAGTCTAGAGATACCAATACCCAGCTACTGAAAATCACATAATTAACTCCAAAAATCCTGGCAGTTAAATGATAATAGGTAACTGATAACACCAACGATTCCTAACAGCATAATACAAATATTAACTTTCCTTAAATTGTCATAGTTTTGCAACATTTGGATCATAACAGAGATATGGAAAAAAGGTGTGAGAGCCAGAAGATGGAATACTCATCACCAGTCAAAACACAGACCAGAATCTGGAAGTTGAACTTCGAAGTTCACAACCAATAATTTAAGACAATTTCCATGATTCTCTCACTGCATATAATTCACAGAACAGAGAATGGACAAAATCATAGAAAATTTTCAGGAGAGAACCAAAACAAAAATTTCAACTTAATAAGCCACAATTCCAAAATTCAGTCACAGAAAACCTTTATGAACAAATACAGCTATTTTTAACGAAACTTAAGAGTAATCCACAGAATTATAAACACAACAATCGAAAACAGGAACAGGTAGAAAATATAATAGTTGTGACCACCCTTTGCTAACCGAAGAACACGATTCATGGTGTTGCCTAGAAAACCACCAGTTTTCTCGAAGTCTTCATCCTGAAACAAGAGAAGCAACATAAGCAAAAAAAGCCAAAGTAAAGGGTCACATGTAACCACTATATAAAATAGTAAGAGCAAATTTCTTTCCCAACTTACCATATCTTTTAACAGCTTGTCCTGATATCTAACCTCTGCTCCTATATCAATTGACAGCTGTTTTGAAAGAAAAATAGGTAAAATTACAACAACAAAAATACCCTTAGTTTACAATGTACATCTGAAAGAAAGCATGACATAAATATCATCCTGAAAAGCACTTACAGACTTCAAAACATGTATTTTGTCTTTTAACTGGTCGGTCATTTTCTCATTTTCCTCTTCTATGTTGTTCCCTGCCTCGTACTGTGTAGGCAGGGGCTCATAATAATTTCCTGGGAATAATCAAAGAAAAGTATAGGTATACTTACACTCTAAAATTAGAATCCAAACTTGTATGCATCAGTAATTACGAACCTGCATGAGCTCTCCTCATTTTGGAAGGATCTCTCTGCATGAATGAATCAACAATGAATTTTACTGGCTGTGCATGCTGTAAATACAAAATCAAGAGTTCCAAATTATTGTGAGAAGAAGAGATACATTTTTGCCTCCATTGCAAAACAATTATTTTAGGAATAAGACATCAAAACAAGCACAGATGTACATAGTAAAACCCAAAACATTAACTATTTAAAGATGTATATCTCAATGACAGGTTACAAGTGACGTCCTACATAAAAGCCAATTTCATGGGTATTCGAGGAAAATAATAAAAGATAAAAGCAGAAGCAGCTTTTCCTAAAAAATTACACTGCTGATGGTGACATGACATATGTTTAAGACACATCATTTGATGAACTTTCACTCAAACCGATAGGTTAGAAAAATGTCACTGTGTTTCGATCCGAAATTTAAAGGAGTTTGTAAAAGAGAACAACGCAAGAGGCTTTTACTGAAATTTCTTGCATACATTATACGTACGGAAATAGATAAAATACTCACAGACAATCAGCTAAATTGGCGAAAATGACGCAAATTTGATTGTCCTGACGTATGAGAAATCAGACTGTCCTCTGTTTACTTGTGACGTACATGGTCGTCTGCACATCCCAAATATTCTGTGGCTTACGTCAAGTGATTGATTAAGTGCGTTCCAAGCGAGATAAAAATTCCTATTTGAAAAAATATCCTAACGATTTCCTGAATTTTAGTGGCACAAAAGTAAAACATCCGCAGAACTGTACATTGAGTGCGTTGTGTTGACCAAACTGGGACGTACTTACGCGGGACAACTTCAAATTGTGCGCATGTCAGGGCAATGGCGATGAGGGATGAAAAGAAAAGAAATCAATTGGTTTTACACAAACTTTGTTTCAAAAACTGAACATAATGTAAAAAAGAGTATCCACAAAATTGCGGTAAAGAAAAACATTTACAAATAACAATTCTGAAAATATGACTGTAAAATAATTATCAGTATCATTAATTTAGGAAAGTTCCTGAAGTAGGAGAGTTACGTTTAAGAACACTTGATCAAAAATTTCCATAGCATGATTTTTATAACTCTTTACACTCTTTGCTTAAAAAATACAAACTAACAGAGAATTTCCGGATAACATCTATTTTATGACCCTTCATCTGCTCAGTGTCATAAAGCTCATAATCAGTTCTTGGCATATACCCCAATCATTGATGTGTCACTAAGGAACCACTTCTTAGAGACGAACAGTATAAAAGAAAACAATATTGACAGTTTCTCGTTGCTTAAAAAATACAAACTAACAGAGAATTCCCAAATAACATCTATATTATGACACTTCATCTGTTCAGCGTCACAAAGCTCATAATTAGTTCTGGGCATCCCCCAATCATTGGTGTGTCACTACAGAACCACTTCGTAGAGAAGAACAGTATACAAGAAAACAATATTGAGAGTTTCTTAAAACTTATTTGAGAACTGCTTGCGCAGTTTCCCATCACATCTTCTTCTAGTATTCTTAAGTAGGACTGCTATGGATGGTCGTTTTTCCAGTGGACAGTGTGATCTGGTATGAGCGAAGTCCCCTGTGGCATGACATATTTCACAACTGTTGGACAAAGATGGATGAGTAAGTCACTGAGAAATAGTTGCATCAACTGACTTGAGACACTTAACACTATGAACACACCTTAGTTTCCTGAGAACTTGACAAACCACAATGTTGGTACCATTGGGTAATTTTTCATGTAACTTGTGGCTCATGTACTGCTTTGGGTGCTCATTGTTACCCTTGCAAAAAGCACAGAAAATACCTGGGAAAGGAAAGGAAATGAACAATTTCAATTTAGACTCGCACTTGGAAACAAACAAAAACAATGGGGTAAAATATTATCACACATACCAGATTTACGTCTCTCCCTTCTCAGACTTCCACTGTAGCTCTGTGGTTGGGCTGGCAGTGGCTGTCCAACAATCTGAGGCATCTGCAACTGAAACAAAAACATAAACAGAAGCACTATTTTTCATTTTTTAAAAATATTGAAGGTTTGCTATTGAATCTAAGAAACTACCTTAAAATTGCACCTGGTGTCCACACTCTTGGAGGAACCAGCTTCTTGGAAGCCGATGCCACTGTCTGCGCTTCTAGATAGTGGTTCATCAAGCGGATCATCGACACAAATATTCTGCACTGCCGCAACCAAATCATCCCTGCAAACATGGGATATAAAAGAAAACAATCTTAAGGAAAATGATGCAATTTGAAAAAAAAAAAAAAAAAATTAATGCAGTTTTTTAAAGGTATTGTTTGAGATCTGAACACTTACAGGTCAGGGGTGGAGCCGAGATCATTCTCGCTGTAGTCCATGGGGCTTCCAGGGCCAGGCACCAGAACAGAGGCAGAAGTGGTCACAGACGAGGCCAAGTCCCCCAACATCCTCACATCGTCGTCCAGCGCAAAGCCGCCGTCGTAGGGTGCGGGCGGGGCCTGGGCCGCTGCCGCGGTCCGCACGCCAAACGGGGGCAGGTGCTGAAACGCTTGCTGATGCTGTTGCTGCTGGAGGCGAGGTTGCACGTCAGGGCCCCGGCCTTGGCCGACCTGCCGCCATGGCGCTGCCGGCACGGCCCGCGGCGACAACGTCGGGGTCCCGGGGGCCGCCTGGAGCTGGGGGCAGGGCGGGCAGGGCCCACAGGATGCTGCCGGATATGTGGCCGGGGGCGGCGGGGGCCGCGCGTGGCCGGGGTGCTGCCACCAGGAATACGCCGCCGGTGAGGGTGTGGGCGACGGCGGCCAGATACGGCGCCAGGTCGGCGGCGACGTGCGGAAGGACCGGCGGCACTCCGGGGGCTGGAGCAGCCAGGGCTGCGGGGACTGCAGGGGCTGCGGGGGCACCCCGGGCACCGAGCGGCTGAGGGGCCGCCGCACGCCGTCTGCAGCAGGAGTAGGGTCATGACTCCCAGCCGAACAAACCTCATGCCGCAGTGCGTACTCACCCTTGTTCCAGGTGGGGCCAAACCATCGATGGTCCATCATGCCCTCCTTGTGGTCCAGGACGGGGAGGATGCGGCACGCGCCCCACTTGTCCAGCAGCTCTCCAGCTCCAGCAGGGGCAGACGTCCAGTAGCTTCCGATACCGCGTTTCCTGCACCCCCGACCACGACGGGGGGCGTCAAAGCCGCGAAAGTATTTCCCTTTGCTCTGTTCCGCTCTGCTCCAGAATCGCGACTGAGCCCCGCGTCGCCTGTCCGCCCGCGGCGCGGATGGGGGAGGAGCAGGAGTACACCGAAAAAAAAATAGTCTAAAATTTAGAAGACGATTCCTCTACTGCGATTCCTCTCAGAAATCAACTACGACCTAGTCGCGCACTCTATGAGCAAGAATACTTTTAATTTTCAGCGAAGTCGCGCTTCCTCTACCTCGTCCCTCTCAGATTTCGAGGATTCCCGACTTGTTTGTAGAAGAAATTCCTCTACTTCGGTTCCTCTCAGATATCAAGTATACGATGTAGAGGTGCCTCTGCAGAGTAGAGGAAGAGGAAAGGCAACTCTGCGCTGCGCTGCCTCCGTACCCCCTCCCCGTGCGCTCCGGAGCCCAGCGTAGGCAGCGGGGGTGGGGGGCCGGCGTGCTCCGCACCCGCTAGTGCACCGTCGCCGGCGCACTAATAGGCAGAGCGCATCGGTGGCGCAAGCGTTCCGCAGGGGACCAGCAAGCGTGAGGTCGAAGGTTCGTCTCCGCTCGTCGAATTTATTTTCTGTCCACACCTCGCGGTTAGAGGAATAACCGTCTCAAGGATGGAGGAAGAGTCCTCTGAGAGTTGGATGAAAATATCCTCTTTTAAGAAAACTTTCACAAGTAGAGGAAACGCCTCTTCATGCTAGAGGATGAATTTTGATACCATATATTAGAGGAATTCCGACTTCTCACAAGCGGAATCCGCTAAATGTTAGATTACTTTTTTTTCGGTGTAGGCGGTGGCGGTGGCGGTAGCGGGGGCGGTAGCGGGGGCGGAGCAGCGGAGCGGTAGCGTTGTGGGTAGCGTGGGGCCCCGTTAGGGTACTGCGGGAAAACCTCGTTAACACGGTAAAGCGACGGGAAATAATTTCGCAGGGCATCCTTTGACGACTGCGATGGAGTTCTATACGGCCTTTCCTCCGACATCTCCGAAACCAATCGGCCTCTTTTCTTTCATGTTTGTTTCGGCCGACAGCCGGGCTTTGGCGCGCCGCAGCTGGCCGCAGCCGTGCTGCTGCCGCCGCCGCTGCCACTGCTGCTGCTGACGCCAACGATGCCACATGCGCCTGCGACTTTATTGCACTCTGCATTGTCTCGCACTGCTTTCCACGAAAACAGGCGAAAGCGAACGAGGGGAGAAGTGGGAGTGCGGAAGGAGTCGGCTGATGCGTCAGCGCGTCACACACACACACACACACACACACACACACACACACACACACACACATTACCGTCCGCCGCCTCAGCCCTTGACGATGCAGGTACAGTCTACCTCCATGCCTTGACCCTTCTTCCTTCTTTCCGGCATTAAAAAACCTAAAATTTTCCTCCTCGTCTCACCGCGTATTCAAGTCTCCGCAGTGGTTCGGAAGTAGTGTGGGAGGGAAAGGGGAAAGGAGAGGAGAGGAGAAGAGAGGGGAGGCGGAAGGCGCTTAAGCTTAAGGCTTAAGGCCCACGGGTTTGGTTCGACAAGGCTTGTGTTTTGCCCGCTTCCGACGAAACATATGCCAATGTTGGGACTGTATGAAGTAGTAGTGCATTAGTAGTGCGGAGGCGACGTGAGAAGAAAGAAAGAGGATTAAAAAGGGAGACGCGGTCCCCTCCGTGCCTCCGTGTAGCCTCCGTGCCGCCGGCCGCCAGGTAGCCAACGAACGACGAACCTGGCCCCGGCGGTGCGGAGATGATCCGGCGTCAGAAGTCAAAATAAGGAGAGAAGGAGAGAGAGAGAATGGAGGACGCTAGGACAGGTTCACTCAGTCTGGGGGCGCCCTGGAAGCAGAGTGCTTTGTGGACGACCCCGCACCTGCGTGAATGGCCGCTTACCAGGACAGGTCTTGATGTGACGCATCTTAAAGATCCTCCGCATTATGTTTCGGGGCGCCGTGACTCCAGAAGGACCCCCAGTCCAGCCAACTCCAGGCAGGCGCCCTGCTTCTCCAGCTCCAGGCTCCAGGGGCGGTCCCCACCGGCGGCTTTCCGCGCCGACGTGGCAACAGCGCGAACGGCGCAGGCCAACGGAGGGAAATGACGGCGAAGGAGAGATGGAGGACGAACGATTGAGTGGCCGGCGAGGCGCGGCGGAGGCGGCGGCGGCGGCTCGGGGAGGGGGATGGGTGGAGCCTGTGAGTGGAGCCCCCTCCACCGCCCGCCGCGCCGCCCTGCGCCCCCACCCTCCTTCCCCACTCCCCCGCCGCCGTGGGGACGGGTTCGCCTAGCCCGGGACGGGGGTCCAGCGGACGCGGGGAGAGGAGGAGGAGGAGGAGGAGAGAGAGAGAGGCACCGCGTCGTCTGTCGTCACTCCGGTCCTTGCTGCCGTCCTGGACAGTTTCGCCCCAAGTGTCCGCCCAGCAGGCCGTGCCAAACCCACACCGTCTCCTGTTGTCCTTCTAGGCGTCCTGGCCATCATGAACTCAGATCAAGGTGAGTGGCAAATCTCTTGCAAATCTCCCATTTTGGGCCCTCCGCTCACAGGCGAGGCCCGCCCCGCTGCCCGCTCCTGGTTGTGCGTTCAAGTCCCTGGGCCTTGGCGTTCGGCTAGGACCCGTTCACATGCTACGTAACGCCCACGCCCTACCCCCCTTCCCCCTCCAAGGGTGGATTTAGGGGGGGGGCAACAGGCCTTTTGCCCCCCCCCCCCCCCCGCGGAAATGTCAGGAAATGTAGGCAACCGGCATAACTTTTCCGCCTGTAAGTAGGCAAAAAGCGGGACATTGCCCCCCCCCCCCTCAAGCAGCTCCCAGATCCGCCCCTGTCCCCCTCCGGAAGGCATCGGACCGCAGGGTGCTCAGATGATTCTTTTCCTGCCTGCTCCCGAAGCTAAAATATTAACGAAATGATGATGTTGTGTGCGCAGATGCCGAGCTCTCCGGGCACACCGACCGCTTGGTCTCGGACTGCATGTGGCCGTGCTTCGCCGAATCCCCGCTCCCGCTGCTGCAGCTGCTGCCGTGCGCAGAGGACGCCGTCGACTTGGTGGACCTCACGGCCGTCGACACCACGGACCCGGAGGCCGACAGCGGCATCCCCAGCAGCCCGAGCACCACGTCATACCACTCGTAAGTATACTGCCGGGGTCCAGGTTCAAATACCCGCTTCTCTTTATTTCTTTTTTTTTTCTGGTGCCTTAAGTGTCTCGGTGGGAGCGGGAGTAGGGAATCGCTGGCTTTGACATTGTTCCTCTCATTGCAGAAGATTTTCGAGCGAGAGCAGTTCCGTCGCGGGAGTGGAGTGGACCGAACACTCGGTGATGCCTTCAGAGATTTTCCCGTCATGTGGAGTTTTTCCGCCGCTCTTCAACATTTGGTCCCCCACCTCAGAGGATGAGTCTATCCTGGAACTGGTGAGTGATTCTTCCGAAGCTGTGTGGTGGATCTACTTCCATCTGAAAATATTGTGTTGTGTCAAGGCGTTTATTCTTTTGAACCAAGCTCTATGATGTTTCTGTGTGTGACAGCTTGGATCTTCGGGCACGAGCCGACCATTCTCTAGGAGCTCCTCTCCCAGCACTAGCAGCACCAGAAGCTTTAGCCGCACTAACAGCTCGTCAGCATCCCTTGATTGGGAATCAGATGAAGTCGACTGGGGAGAGTACATGATGTGGAGACCAGTGCCCTCTGTTAGCGAAGCAGTAAGTTACTACCACAGTACTGAACTTGTGAAATGTTTGGCACGTTAATTACACCTCAAATGAAACTAATTTTGCTTCTGATTCCTTACCCCACAGGAAATTTTGTTAGAGCAACAGAAAATGGAGGAAGAGGCAATCCATGCTAGAGCTGCAAAGAAGCGAGCGATGAAGAAAGCCAAGTATTTTGCGAGATGTAAAGTATTTGCTCAACAGCGTTGTTAATGTCTTATTTATTGTATTATAATTTCTGTAAATATACTGCTATCAATTGAGCTTTATGTGTTGGCTTTAAAATCCTACAGTTTTTGCATTCCATCCCAACCAGAGCCATATGTAAAGTATTATTACTCTTATTTATGGTATTACAATTTCTGTAAATATACTGCTATCAATTGAGATTTGTGTGTTGGCTTTAAAATCCTACAGTTTTTGCATTCCAACCCAACCAGAGCCATGTAAAATATTATTACTATCATACTAAGATGAAATTTTGTTAAATTTGTTGTGGAACAAGGCAGAGGTAACAAGAGTACATAAATCAGCAGTTTAAAAATATCCATTTTGAGATTTATTCATAAACATCTCACAAATTTCACATTAAAGAACAGGGCACACAAATTGAAAAAGTCATTCAACACAATGAACCATGATGTCACAAAAGTGGAGTTGAGCACTAACTGTCACAAAAGGAATTGATAAACTTCAACATACATATGAGATAAAACCAGTTCATATTTTGATAACAAAATGATTACTTGTAGCCACTAATAACAGTTGCATAAAAAGGGTGATTCACAATTGAAAAAAGTTAATAAGCACGAGAACATACATTTTGAAAATTAATAGTTAACAGATAAAATATTAAGAAATATGGAGAAACATTAGAAACTGTTTCCAACATGACAGAACACAAGTATCTTACTTAATAAATCTAAACGATCCATCACACCTTCTTGGGGTATTTTTTAAAATGGATGCCACAGCTATCTGTTCAGAGCCTCTTGGGCAGTGGGTACGGGTGTGAGCTTCGTCCCCTGTGGCACCACATATTTCACACCTGAAAAAAAATTATGCCGTCAGAATCATTGTAAGAGTGAAAAAAAAACAAACAGGGATCATGAAACAGACACCATTCTATTAACTTACCGGAGCCTGCGTAAAACAGGACATGTGACAACAAGTGAGCCATCAGCGCGATTTTGAGTCAACTGATGTGATGAGTAGGTTCGGGAACTCTCACCATTCTTTTTGCAAAAGGGGCAGAATCCTGGCAATAAAAAACAATATCAAAATTCAAATCCTCATTATTCAAAACCTCTGGCTTTCTGATTTGCTGAGTCTTTTAACGTGTACACAATTTTTCTTACCTTTCTTGATTTTTCTCTTCCTCTGGGCAAGAGGGTGAAAGAAGGCCCTGCCACTGTCAAAGGTCCTGATGAACACAGAAAAGAGCAGCAAATAAAAATAAAGAAATTCACCGGCAGACTGCAACGGAATTTCCCAAGCTGCGTGCGGTGCCGGTGTGCCGGGGTCCTCCGCAGCCTGGGAAGAGAGAGATGAGACTTGTCTTTACTCACACTGGACCCCCCGGGGCGGCGCTGGCCATCCTCTTGGCGGCGGCCGTGCGCTCGCCGAAAGACGGCAGGCTGACAGGGAAGTCAGCCACGGCCGGCGGTAACGGCAGCGGCAGGCGAGGGGCAGGGGCGGGGGCGGGAAGCGCCCAGGCAGTGCTGCTCCTGCTCACCAAGACCGAGCTTGAGGACGATGCCGGGCTCCAGCAAGTCCGCACGTCGGCCTCCTCCAGGAGCCGGGAGAGCGCCGGGTGCTGGGCCCGGCTGGAGTACCCCGTCATGGGCGCGGCCACGTCCATCGTCACGGGGACCATCAGCACGATCGGCACAGTCCTGGACGGCGTCTGCGGCGCGGCGGGGGCGGGCTGGTGCTGGTGGCGCGCCGACGACTGTGAGGCGGTTTCCAGGGCCCGCAGCATGCTCTCCGGGAAAGTCGAGAAGACGGACTCGCCATCCCAGCTGCTCGACGCGGAGGTGGAGGCCGAAGTCGAAGCGGAGGCCGAGGAGAAGGCCATGTCTGCCATGCCTGCTGCCTGGAGCACGGCGGCGGACGCTGAGGCCGTCGTCATGGACATAGGGCCACTCAGCAGGGAGGCGCGCAGGCCTGCAAACACAGACAGGAATCTAAGGTTTTAAATCACGCCGGGAAGGTAGGCCACAAAACACAGTGGGTGTGGGCGAGGCTGCCCCCCCCCCCCCCCCGTTGGCCTTGAGGACAAAGGAGGGAGGGTCCTCTGCTGGCCGAGCGGCGCCGAGCGGTGAGGTGGCGTCGCGTCGTCGGGCCGTGCTGCCTTTTCCCACGGTTTGGGGTTTGGCAGCAAGTTCGCACCTGCGTGACCCCCGACCGGCCAGCACCACAGATCCCACGATTACCAGAATAATTCACAGATGTGCACTTGTTGCTCTGCAGCGTATCCCACGCCCTTAGCAACCGCGCTTCCGCGAGGGAAATTCCGGGGTTCGAATACCAGCCGGAGCCGGCAAGCCACCACCACCCCCGCTGACGGCGTGGGGGGCCAGACCCGAGGGCCCCCGACGAGAGAGTCGCTTACCGTGGAGGCCATCGCTGGCAGCGGTGCTGGGGGAGCAGCTCATGACGGACTGTGTACTGCGGAGTGGGGCGGCGTACTCCCTCGTTGCATCAAGACACAATCTGAGCTGGTGACCGGGTGCTGCTCCTGCTGCTGGCTGAGCTGCACTGGGGGGCCGTGACGCCAACGCCAGGGCGGTCTGAGATCCGAGTCCTGCCGCCCCGCCCCGGCCGCTTTACTTCACAAGGTGGGGGACGGCGGCGGCGGGGGTGGGGAGGGACGGGGCGGGCTGAGGGTGCGAGCACGTGAACGTGTCGTAGCGCTGCGCGGCTCGGCGCGGAGCGGCGCGGCGACCACCAAGGGAGCGGCGGCAGCGGTAGGAGTGCCCGGCAGCAGCAGCAGCAGCAGCAGCAGCCCGGCCCTACGGTTCGGCCCCGGCCTCGGCTCCCATGGCCGCCCGGCACGGAGAGGACAGAGGCGCGTTTCCAAGAACCCCGGCCCAGTTTGGCAACAATGCCTGTTTGCTGCGGTGTTAACGACGGGGGTCGCGAACGGAGGCCGAGTCCTGGCCGAGTCCAACACGTCGACCGCGAGTTTCGGTCTTACCGGCGCCACCCTGGTTCGGCATACAAAGAAATTATTCACCCACGCCTTGCGCTGCGCGAGGCATGGAGTCGAGACATATGAGACGATGTGCACAGTCTGCACAGTCCTTCTCCCATGGTGAGACGAGGAGGGTGCGGGGGAGGGCGGGGGAAGGGAGGGGGATGGGGGATGACTCAGAAGACGACGTGGGAGCCCGTAGCCCGACTTCTGCGAGGACACCTCGGTCTGGCTGCCGTTTCCCATTCATGCTCGCAACAAGCACGTCGGCTTACAACTTAATAGTACTTACAGACAGCCCGGGAGGATCACAGGGGCACCGGCGGGTAGGTAACCCTCGGCCGGGGCCATCCCCGAGGCCCCCGTCAGCGTGCCATTGAGCACCGCGTCGAGAGTCAGAGTCCGAGGCGCTGCCGGACACGCGTGGGTATGAAACAGGATCAGCAGGAATCAGCGGAGGGAAGCGGAGGATGAAATGCAGAAGGATAAGGGCCCGGCCGCTAGTGTTCTGCATCGGCCGGACATGGCACGGCAAGGCTATGGCCGAGCGTCGTCTGTCTCTCTCGCACTCACTAGGTTCTTACGAGTAGACAGAGACAGAAGATGTCGGATATGGGCCATGACCGAGCCAAGCCCGGCCGATGTAGAACACTACCGGCACCGGCCGCGCCAGGAGCTCGTGCACAGCGGAGCCTGGATAGCTGTGGCAACGCTGGAGCGGGACCGGAGCTCGGCCACGCCCCGCCACGCCACGCCACGCCAGTCCCGACCCGGTCCCCATTACGTCTACCTGCCACCTGCCCGACCAGCCAACGAGTGCCGGAGGAGCGGCCGGAGGGGGGGGGGCAGGATCTCAAAGGATCATGTCGGAGGCAATGAATGGCGTCATGGCGGCCGCGAGTCCTTGGTGGGGGTGGAGAGGGGAACCAGGGGCGTAGACAGCCTTGGGTTTCGGAGAGGGATATGCCACGGTAATTGCCTTCATTCACGCATTTGCTGCGCGGGTGGCCTACTCCGGCCTCCGGTTTCGGGTGGCTCCCCCTCCCCCCCCCCCTTTGCGTTGGGGGTGAAAAGGTGGTGCTGTCCCGGGTTCGTACGTACGTGAAATGACGCTACTTTATTACTGTTCATTATTGACTGTTTATTATTACTCTGGAACCCGGACCTTCGTCACCCCTTGATCTGCTGTACACACACTATAGGGACTGCGAGAGACTTACCTACACTTCAGGATTTAGATGCAAAGTGCTCGCCGAGAGGGTTATGCCGAAAGGTTGGTAGCACTGCTCTGGCTGGAGGCTGGAGGCTGGGGCGCTGGAGGCTTGCCGCCTGGTGCCCCCCCCCCCCCCCCCCCCCCCCCCGGGCCAGTCGCGGCCAAGCATTCCGCTAGGCTTGCATCTTATGTCCATCTGTCTTCAGCGGCCCCCCCCCCCCCCTACGTCCCTGAGGGGAACGGGTACCTGCCGGCCTGCTGACCGCTGAGCTCTGTCTAGGGGTCGCTACGCAGGGAAGTGCACCAGCAAATAACACGGAACGGGTTGCGCCGGAATGGACGGAATGCCAGCTGAGGAACTACACCACGACAACGTGTGACTGTATGACCGTATCGTCAGGCGCGGATCCAGCCGAAATGTAGGCAATTCGCGTTACAATCCGCCTGAAAGTAGGCAGAAAGCGGTACACCGCCCCCCCCCCCCCTAGAGCCGCCCCTGGATCCGCGCCTGCGTATCGTACCGAGATGCGAGCGCCTCCTTGGCAGCACGACGTCACAGTTGTCACATTCGGCCGTGGACCACATATTACAAGTTCAAATCCGCACAGTGGAGGCACAGAGGCATTGCAGGCTCACTTCGAACGCAGCACCGCTCTGACACGATCGCGGCGCGCTCTGGCGGCCAGGTCAGGCGAGTCCATCTCGCTCGCCCTCGCGGTGTCCGAGGCCAGTCGTGAGCATGCCGACCGAGACCGAGGCGGAGAAAAGACAGAGAGAGAAGAAACACGTGTTTCGAATTCCGCACCGCAACCGTCTGCGTCCGTCTGCTGTTGGAGCGGTCCTTTCCCGACTGTGGCGGTAAGTCGAGAAAGTGCTGCGCAGAGAATCCTCGTCAAATTTGGGTGAATTTGCGGGTTGTTAACGTTTGTTGACCCGTGACGGCTGATGCTGCTGGAGCCGGCCATCGTTTGCCAACAACGCGCAGCCGACGGTTCTCTTGAATTATTTATTCCGCGGGTCAGCAGCCGCCGCCGCCAGCACCGTCTTGTTTATGGTGGCCATATGTCGTTTTCTTGCACCTGCGCAGACTGTCTCCCACCAACCACGTACTAGCGACATGATGGTGATGCGGCCAGGGCGGTTTGTCGAGTGCCCGCTTCCGCCGTCGAACCACGACGGCCGAGGCCGAGGGAGAGGAGGACCGCGTCGTCCTCGCGAAGCGGCGCCCAGCGTGCCCACAAGTAGTGCGAGATTGTTCGCACCGTGGTGTGCACCGGGAAGGGCGTGCGTGTGGAAGCCGGAGGCACCGGTGCCGGCCGCCAGCGCCGCGGCCGGCGACAGCGTTGCATCTGTGTCGGGGGAAGTGGGGGCGGCTGTGGCCGTGAGGGCTCAAAGCGCCGCCGCCACGGAGACCCTCGTGGGGACCGAGAGAAGAGAGGAAGGGGCACCGACATGCCGCTCATCACCATCACCCACACCATCCAGCGGATACAACTCCGACATTTCGTTGTAAGTGTGAAACCGGTATTCGAACCTGAGCTTTCGTTTCATTCGATCTGAGGGAGAATCCTGGGTGAATCCAGTTTCTGAATGTGTTTTCATGGTTGCAGTGAGTGGACTGACGACGAGGAGGGCGCGGACGCCGACGACGAGGAGTCCGCCTCCAGGACGCCGTCGCCGTTCGGAGTCCCCTCCTGGGACGTCCGGGAGGTGACCGTGTCAGAGCGCTGGGGTGGACTGGCCATCACCCCCGGGTTCTCGATATGGTCCCCCACAGTGGAGGACGAGCCGCTTCTAGTGAGTATGAGAAATGCAGCCGCAGCCTGCGGACGGATTCGGATTAATTTATCATACACCTGCGGTACATGTACTTGTTTCAGGCGGCGAGGGACAGGACGGGCGGTGCGGTAGGTGCAGTGGGTGCACGTGCACCCACCGAGCCCTGCCTCCGTGAGGCAGTCACCGACGCCGCGTTGGACGACGTTGCCGATAAGCCCCACACGTCTTCGACGTCTACGCGCTGGGCCGAGGAACAGTTGGCTCTCTACCCGGACAGAGAACCAGCCGGTCCTCGGCAGGCTGTCGTCCGGGCGGCCAACCAGTGCGGGCCATGGGGCGTGTTCGGCGCCTGGCACCCGATGCCGAACGAGGATGAGGCGGTGAGTTTGAACGCCGGCGCGGGTTCGAACACCAGCGCCGCGGCGAAATGTTTTCCCCGCCCCGTTATCATTGAGTTGGCCAGAAGACGTCGGCGGCGGCGCTACTCGCGTGGAAGAGAGAGCAGAGGTTCTTTGAAGGCAGCGGAGATAAGTCGCCGCTGGGGGTTCAAGTTTCTCTGAAGTGTGCCGGCGCCTCGTGCCGCGTGCCGCCTGGGGGAGGGGAGGGGGTGGGGAGGGAGAGGGGAGGGGGGGGGGGTGGAAGGGGAGTTGGAAGGGGTGTCCGGTTCGTTGCTGTCAGCGTGGAGCTAACAGGTGGTTTTGTGCCATCCGCTGTCCTGCAGGCCGAGCTCGCCGTGCTCGCCGAGATCGACGAAAAGGAAGCCCGAGCCCGGGCCGCGGTCAAGAAGGCCGAGCGTCTCGCCCGCTACGGCCGCAAGTCTTGGTGGGTCGGCCGGTACCGCCGCCAATCAAGCCGCAACGGTGACACCAATTACAATGACGATTACTTCGAGTATGAGAGTAACTTATTTTAATGCTTTTAATTTGGTAATGACTCCATATCAGCTAATGCGCCTGACTGATTTCAGACTATTTTGCTATGCAAAGGACTACACATAGCCTCACACCCACGTTGACATTGAAATGTACGCATTGCCCTCTGGCAATGAATTTTTTTTTAAATGTATTATTTCGTCTGACGAATGAGGGTGACAATGCTATGAAATAAAATTTTGTAAGCTGCGCAGCGTTAGTTTTCAACGTATTTAAAGCTCGACGATTTTATGCTCTTGTTGTGGTATACGAGTCCTTGTACTGTACATAGTGATGATTTCCTGTGCAAAATTATAATTAAATCAGATCATGCACTTCGGTTTTACCTCACTCTTGCCCTTCTCCTTAAGTCCACTCCAATTCCTACAAGGAAACAAAAAATGATTAAAAATCGCAAACGTTGATGAGTTTATTTTTCGGGATCACCTGCTCGTCCGGCACTGTTGTGACAGCGACCCGCGTGCTGATAAACGTTTGGAGGCTGATAGGGGCTGGAGGGCGCTGATAATACATGTTCCAGTGCGACACGCGGTGGTGCCACCACCCACCTCACCCTCTCCCCCCACGAGTTCGCCATGCCACGACCATTCATTGCCGATCTGACGTTATCTGTAGAGATAACAATAGTACGCCTGGCTCCGGGGCGCTATGGCTCTAGTCTATGGCGCCTGGCCTGGCAGAGCAGCGAGCAAAACGGGGTCGTATCGCGGGATTGAAGTCGAGCCCCACAGCCGTCTGATAGGCTGCCTACCTACAAGGCGCCGAGGCTCGCGCCCGATGGGTTGCCGACACTGAAGGGGCTCACGTCAGAAGGAGAGGAGAGAGAGAGAGAGAGAGAGAGAGAGAGAGAGAGAGAGAGAGAGAGAGAGAGAGAGAGGCTCACGTCAGAAGGAGAGGGAGAGAGAGAGAGAGAGAGAGAGAGAGAGAGAGAGAGAGAGAGAGAGAGAGAGAGAGAGAGACAGAGAGAGAGAGACAGAGAGAGAGACAGACAGACAGACAGACAGACAGACAGAGAGACAGAGAGAGACAGAGAGAACGCACCCTCTCCTGGTGCTTGGACTTCGCAGGGTAGGCGTGCGATAGGCTGCCTACCTACACGGCGTTGATGCCCGCCGGCCTGTAGGTTGCCTACCCCGACGGCGCCCACCCTTCGCGTGTGACGTAATATGATGTCCCATGTCCCACGCTCCGCCACCGCCACAGCAGACGATCGCGACACGAAATAAAAGGGCGTACGGCGGCGCAGCGCACGTTGACTGGCACCGCCCCGCCGCCCCGAGGCCGAACCCGAGGCCGGGCCGCGCCGGACCCAGGACCCACCCCAACGTCGTTTCCTGTGGCACCCTCTCTGACCCGCCCCCCGGCGGTGGCGAGTTCCGCCGGCCCCCGCTAGAGGCCGCCACCGCCACGGCGCGGGCGTCGCGGCGACACCCCCCTGGGCTGCGGCCTGGTCGGCGCCTCCTTCCCCTCTCACTCGCTCCGTTCGGGCCGCACTCGGGGAAGACAAGGACGGGCGGATGTCCTCCTCGCGCACCGGCCGGCGCGGGGTTGGCGGGAAGCGTGTCCTCCCTCAGTCGGCAGTCGACGGCGAGCCGGCAGCGCGCCTACAACCCCGACACCCCCGTTGTCCTGGACGGCGGCCCCGAGCCCCCGGCCGCGAGCGGCGTACGACACGACACACGGAACGCGACACGCGGCACACGACACGCGACACACGGCACACGGCACGCGCCGGGCTCGCGCCAACACGCGACGTCGCGGAGGTCACGTGACAGCTGAAGTGAGCAGTGATGGGCCACGTTCACGTTCGGGCCCGGAGTGACCCCCTGGAGTGACCCGCGCTGACGCTCTGCCTGACAAGACAGGTGAGTAGGTGACAGTGTGTCACAGCCCTGCCGTGACGTGGTGCTCGACACAGGCAGGGGGAGGAGGGGGAGGGTGGGGGGTCATGCCCTCCCCCCAACCCCCTGAGACTCATCGGTGCCCGATGGGCACCGCCTGGTAGGTAGGCAACTGGCGTGACATTCCGCCTGTAAGTAGGCCGAAAAGCATGACCTACCCCCTCCGAAAGCTCCGGCCAGTGACTTGCCTGGCTTGACAGCGCGGGGCCAAACACCAGTGCCGGCGGACTTTAGAGACCGGTTCGAGTTTTATTTTTATATTTCTTATAAGTGAAGGCTTGGGAACAGAGGGAGGGGGCAAAGTTAAAGAAAATCTTTCCAAATTTCACACAGATAAAAAGAAGAAATTTATTAGATGGGGGATGTAACGAGAGAAGAAAAAACATTTTGGATTTTAGGCCGTTCCAGTCCAGGGCTGAGGGCTTAGGCGGGTGCGGTGCAGTGCGATGGTCATCATAATGGGTTCGCCTCGCCCCTCGCGGGGCGGGGCGGGGCGGGGCGGGGAGAGCTACTGCATCGGAGCATCAAATTAGTGTCGGAATGCGGATATCCATTCCCCTTTGCAAAATGTGGAGCAGTGCTGCCGCTGCTGCTGTTCCGGGACGACCACCCACCATCAGCACCACTCACCCCCCACTCGGGAGGCGAGCAGCAGTTTTTGAAAAAAAAAAAAAATAAAAAAAAAAAAAAATCCGCATCAATAAATAAATGGAAAGTAACTTGAGCGCGTCAGTACACCCACCGGCACCCGCCTCCTCTGTGGACCCCGACCTCCCCGACCCCGTCCCGTGTTCGCGGAGTGGTTGTCTGCCCCGAGAACCTCAGTAACGTCCCCGCTGCCGCTGCCGCGCCGCACGCCTCCTTTCACCGCAACGGAACATTTTTGCTATGTAATTAATTAAGCACCACAGAAATGAGGCGGGTAGGGAAAACCGCCAGCGCCGACGGGGCGGCCGTCATGAAACCACACGTCGGAACCCATGACGTCCATGACGTCGACGGCGTGCCGGTGGTGCCGGGCTCGCCGAGGTACTTCCCCGAGGCCGTTCAACAAAGTAACCGCACTGTCATACCTCACCGCAGAAGAAGAAGAAGAAAAAAAATTGTGGCAGCAGCCGATACGAGACTCGAACCCGCGTCCTTGGTGATCACCATGAAACAGCGGCCAGTCCCAGCCACTGTTTCGCACTGATCGGGCTGTCCTCTGCTGTACGCCGGAATTAGGCCGGACCGCGGGCAATTCTCTCATGCCGCGGGAGTTGCCGTAGAGGGGAGGGGTCTCGTGGGAGGAGTCGCGGGGCCCCACGGCCCAGCGTGCGCACGGCCGTTGTTCGGGGACCTGCACTTTTTGTGACACGGCGCCTACCGCCAGTATCAGGAACAGGCGCTGGGCGTATCGCGTCTGGGTTTCGCGACCTTCGCCCTGCCCCCTCCCCCCTCTTCTCTCTCTACTTGCCGCCCCAAACCACTCAAATCCGCCGCCCTCTCTCTCGGTGTGGTATCCGGCGCTGTCTCAGTGAAGCCCAGGCCCGCCTCCTCACATGCCAGGCAATGCCAACCCA
Organism: Odontothrips loti; assembly: GCA_038380765.1. NCBI lineage: Eukaryota > Metazoa > Arthropoda > Insecta > Thysanoptera > Thripidae > Odontothrips > Odontothrips loti. Next base: position 14,780,768 of record CM076255.1, on the reverse strand, counting down.
GACCGGAGGGTCTTTGCTTTCCCGGCCCGTGATCTCCCTCTCACTCCAACCACAGTTGTACCCTATTCTCTCAGATATCCCCCCTCCCCTTCTCTTTCTCTCTCTCGCCAAAGTTGTCCTGTTGCTGTCACTAACCGCGGCCGAGGAGGAGAGGGAAGGTAAGAGGGTAGGGGTGACGAAGGGTTCAGAGTCCTGCTGTTCTTCGAGGAGAGAGGGTGCGGGGTGGAGATCGGGGGCAGGGAGGGGAGGGATCCTCCCGGCGACAACACGGCCGCGACGGGGCAGAGGCCGGCCCGCACTGGACGACCTCATTCACGAGGTAAAGCCTTTACACTGCCGGGGAATTCCCCCCCCCCCCCCCCCCCCGCAGGCTCCCGGGCAGGAAGGCCCGAGGCCGGCCTGGACGCCCAATTCTCTCTAGAGGCGGCGGCGGCAAATCGAAACGGGAAGGGGTTCAGCCGCGGCACGCGGCCCGGGGGTGCGGGGGCTCGGCCCGGGGGTACGGGGGCCTGGGCCGGGGGTGCGGGGGCTCGGCCCGGGGGTACGGGGGCCTGGGCCGGGGGTGCGGGGGCTCGGCCCGGGGGTGGGCGGGGGCCTGGGCCGGGGGTACGGGGGCCTGGGCCGGGGGGGGTACGGGGGCCTGGGCCGGGGGGTACGGGGGCCTGGGGGGCCGGGGGTACGGGGGCCTGGGCCGGGGGTACGGGGGCCTGGGCCGGGGGTGCGGGGGCCTGGGGGGGGTGCGGGGGGCCCGGGGGTACGGGGGCCTGGGGCCGGGGGGGTTGTGGGTGCCCGGCCCGGGGGTACGGGTGCCCGGCCCAGGGGTTGTGGGGGCCCGGCCCAGGGGTGCGGGGCCCAGCCCGACGGTACGGCGGCCCGGGTTCAACTACCACCGGAGCCTCACCTCTCTGCAGCAACTCTTACTTACTTCCTCCCGTGCGCGGGGTGTCAACAGGGCGGCTATGGCAAAGTGCGCTGGATGAGTGCGCTGAAGAGTCCAATCTCAGCGAGCCGGGGGAGGAAGGGAGCGAGCGAGCGAGAGAGAGAGAGAGAGAGAGAGAGAGAGAGAGAGAGAGAGAGAGAGAGAGAGAGAGAGAGAGAGAGCAGAGGGCGGAGGGCGGAGAGCGGCGCGGAGACTCCTAACTAACTTTCCTGTAAGCATTACACTCTCGGCGTGGCGTCGCGCAGCGGAGCGCCCCGTCCCTCAATATCATTCGCGAAGCTGTACTACACGGGGAGGGGGAAGGGGGAGAGGAGGGGGTGGGAGACGGGGCCGAGCTCCAGCAGGAAACAGCAGAGCCGAGCGCGATCTATTCTGCAAGACGTTCCGGTGGCTAGGCTAGCTCTCTCCCTCTTTCTCCCGCACTTTCTCTCCGTCTCTCTCACTCTCTTTCCACAAAACTTGACGCGATAAATTTTAATGGGCACATCTGAGGGAGCAACAGTTTCCGTGGGCCGCGCCAAGAACAAGCCACCACCGCTGCCGCCGCCACCGCCGCTGCGTGTCGTCGGTTTGCGATCGGCTTTTTCGCTCGCTCTCTGTCTGCCTTTGTCGCTGTTCCTTTCTCTATCTCTTTTGGATTGGTCCCCCCCCCCCCCTCCCAGGCCCGTCTCGGCGGTACAAGTTGGTCCTCTTTTGCCGCATCGAGGAGCCCAGAAACAACCTCCTCCCCCTCACAGCAGAGCGTGTTGGTCGAGCTGCTTCCGAGAGCGCCGTGACGGGTAGGCAACCGTAAAGCACGCCCGTCGAGCGGTAGCGGGACTGCCTACCGCTCTATTGTCACTGTCCGCGTGTGTGTCCGCCCGCGCGTGTGAGTGAGAGTGAGACAGAGAGACAGAGACAGAGAACGTCCGCCAGCGCCTCCCTATTTCAGCACATGTCAGCTCATCCCATCCTGGTCTGTCACTACACTGCAGTTGACGTGCACACCAGCAGCGTGGCCCCGACTGCCGAAACCAAGTTCCCCTTCCCCGCCTCTTCTTGTCCCTCCCCCCCCCTCCTCCCTCCTCATCCCCCTCCCCCCTCCTGCCCGTTCACCTCTAAATCCCTTCTTGTCCTAGCGGGGCGAAAAGCGGCTGCCGCCGCCGTCGTCGCACCCTTCCGCGCTTTCTACCAGCCAACTCATTCTAGAAGAGAGAGGAAGGGAGACGAAATGCTCCGGCAGGGGTGACAACAGTCTAAGAGAGAGAGAGAGAGAGAGAGAGAGAGAGAGAGAGAGAGAGAGAGAGAGAGAGAGAGAGAGAGAGAGAGAGAGAGAGAGAGAGAGAGAGAGAGAGAGAGAGAGAGAGAGAGCGCGAGCGTGCATCGCCAAGTAGAAAACTGTCGTAAGCCACTGCTATAACAAGTTTGGTGTTTGCGTTTACACATCCCTGTGAGTTAGACGGAGTCTGGCTGAGCCGGCCCGGCCTGGGACATTCGCACCCCGTTTGTCTTCGCTCTCGCTCACTCTCTCGCGTGCCAGTGCCACGCCTCTGAGGGAGGAAGAGAGAGAGAGAGAGAGAGAGAGAGAGAGAGAGAGAGAGAGAGAGAGAGAGAGAGAGAGAGAGAGAGAGAGCGAGCGTGCATCGCCAAGTAGAAAACTGTCGTAAGCCACTGCTATAACAAGTTTGGTGTTTGCGTTTACACATCCCTGTGAGTTAGACGGAGTCTGGCTGAGCCGGCCCGGCCTGGGACATTCGCACCCCGTTTGTCTCGCTCTCGCTCACTCTCTCGCGTGCCAGTGCCACGCCTCTGAGGGAGGAAGAGAGAGAGAGAGAGAGAGAGAGAGAGAGAGAGAGAGAGAGAGAGAGAGAGAGAGAGAGAGAGAGAGAGAGAGAGAGAGAGAGAGAGAGAGAGAGAGAGAGAGAGAGAGAGAGGCAAGGATAAGGAGGAGTGAGGCGAAAATCTTGCCGGCACAGAGATAGTGAGCAGAGGGGTTGCTGGCTGAAGCCGAGCAGGATGAACGGGGGATCTAGAACAGACAGACAGACAGACAGACGGACGGGCGGACGGACGGACGGACGGAGGGATAGACGGACAGACAGACAGACATCGCCGAGGAGTATGGAGAAAGTTGTGTTTGCACGAGATTTCACCTGAACACAGCGGCACTCAAATACCACTTCTGGAAATACGTCGAATTTTAATTTAGTTTGCTTGCCGCCTGCAATTTTAAAAAATGCCTATGAGATATATGCAAAATTGCGACTGAGTATGAATTTTTTTTTTTGTTTGTGCTGTAAATAGTGATGGCTGAGCTCCTTCCGCCTCGTCCTCGTTTATTGGATTTTTAGCAGCGCGCGCCGGGCCGGGTAGCCGCGCTGGCAGCCGCTCCGCTGGCCTCCGCCTCATCATATCAAGTCAATGGCCAGCAGGGGCAGCTCATTTGCAGAGCGGGGGCGGGCCGGGGGCGGGCCGGGGGCGGGCCGGGGGCGGGCCGGGGGCGGCATCCCGGCATCGCTCCCGTTTCGGGGCTGTTGGCTCTGCATGCAATGTCAGTACCTCGCTGTATCAGGTGGGGCTCGAGCTCTACAGGGGTGCTAGCAGCAGGCCCGGCCGGGGCTGGGCTGGGCCGGGCTGGTGTGGCTGGTGGTCGCGGGCCGGGTCCGGGCCGCTCGCCGAATCTGGCGTGGCGCGGCGCGGCCAGCAGCCGAGTTCCCCAACCACTTGGGCGGCGTCAAGAGAAAGTTTGCCACTTCCTAGCCGGGTACAGGGTTAGGGTGGGGCCGACCGGGGGGTGGGACCGAGCCGGGTTGGCGGGCCATACACCACCACGTCAAGACCGGCTCTGCGCCGGGGGGCCCCCGGGGCCTCCGGGGCGCTCCGGGGGTCCGTCCGGCTGCGCTGCACTGCCGGGGCGTGAACCAAACTCTTTTCACCCTACCCCTCCCCTCCCCACTCCTCTGGCGCTGCTTTGACACGACAAGCGGCGCACACCAGAGGGGGAGGGGGGCAGCTCACATAGTTTGCCCAACCAAACCGGGTCGTGTCTCTCCACGGCGAGGCCTCAGAGCGCAGCCTGACCTAACCCAACCTAACCTAACCGAATCGCTCCGGGCGTTACTTAGTTTGTGTACGGCTGCCTCACCGTGAGTGGTCAGTACCGGCCACGCCGCGGGTGGAGGCAAACCTGAGGCCCCTCAGCGCACCTACCGCACCTGCCGCACCTGCCGCACCTGCCCTGTGTACCGGCTGCACTTCAAAGCGTTGCCGTGCCAGTCACGTATCGAGAGGCACATTCCGCCGTTACCGTCCCGACGGGCACAGCCACACACAGCCAGCCTAATGTGGCCCCCCAGCGAGAGCCCGTGTGTGTGTGTGTGTGTGTGTGTGTGTGTGTGTGTGTGTGTGTGTGGCGCGAGGGTGGCCGGGTGCGTGGGGTGGCGCAGAAGGGGCCTCCAAATATAATTACACTTTTTCGTCAGAAGTAGGTCCTGAATGTGAGTCCCCCCCCCCTTCCCTTCTTCTGCTGCAGGGTTTGGTATATTGGAACGCATAGATATACCAGGTGTATCATTGGCCCCGGGCAGTTTTGGTTTTAGGCAGTCCCGCAAAGCACTATTTCCGTCTCTTTCTGTCTCACGCGTCTGGCCGAGCCAGAAAGAGACGGAGATAGTGTGTTGCGGGACTGCCTAAAATCGAAACTGCCCGGGGCCAATGATACACCTGGTACATGTCGGCAAAGTGCACCAGGACCACGAGAGTGCTCTTGACGGTAGATTTTCCAGCAGCGAAAAGAAAACACTCGGATGCAGCCTCCTTCCCAGCCGCAGCACTCCTGACACGTTTTCATCAATACGAAATGAGGTTAAGTCGGCCCGGTTTTCGTCCGAGGTGCGGGGGCTCCGGGTGTAGCGTGGCGCGCGGCCGTTAAAATGTCGCTAATAAGGATGCCGAGGAGATAGATAGAGAGAGACAGAGAGAGAGAGAGAGAGAGCGAAGGAGGATGAGAGAGAAAGAGAGAGAGAGAGAGAGAGAGAGAGAGAGAGAGAGAGAGAGAGAGAGAGAGAGAGAGAGAGAGAGAGAGAGAGAGAGAGACAGACAGACAGACAGACACACAGACAGACAGAGAAAGTGAGTGAGTAAAAGGAGAGCGAGACAGAGAGACAGAGAGACAGAGAGACAGAGAGAGAGAGAGGAATGCATGGTTGACTGTGTGAAAGCCGTAAGAGAGGAATAGAGTGATGCTTTTAAAAGGGGTTCTCAGAGTAGCGTGGAACACGGAGTGGGGGAGAGGATACCGGAGGCGTTTATAAATAATGTGTCATGCCCGTGGCTCCGGTGCCTGCCTCCCACTCTACACTGTGGTTGGCGAACTACCTCCCTCACCCCTTTGCCCCCCCCCCCCCTCCAACCCCTTTTCGGTCGGGAGAAACAATGTCGCCGTGGTGTGGCGGGCCTGGCTAAGGTGATTAGAGCTGTGTGTTGGCAGCGCTGAGCCGCGTCCGCGACAGTACACTTTCCTTGTCTTTGCCGCCGCGTCTCCCCGTCCCTGTCGCACTGGCGCGTGCAGGAGTGAGCTCGGTAGCACTCGGTAGACAGCGAGCGCGGTAGACAGCAAGTGAGAGAGAGAGAGAGAGAGAGAGAGAGAGAGAGAGAGAGAGAGAGAGAGAGAGAGAGAGAGAGAGAGAGAGAGAGAGAGAGAGAGAGAGAGAGACTGCCGCGCTTGCAGTGCCTGTGGGAGTCAGGTGCGGATCCAGCCGCAAGGTAGGCAATTCGCGTTACAATCCGCCTAAAAGTAGGCAGAAAGCGGTACATCGGCGATCGCCCCCCCTAGAGCCGCCCCTGGATCCGCGCCTGGTGGGAGTGTTGGCGCGCGGGAACTTTAAATTCAGAGGAGGTGGCAGTTCGTGGTCGGAAAGGGAGGAGGGGGGGGGGGGGGTTCTGATAGTTTACCACTTGTACAGTTTCTGCCGCCACTCCCGCTACCACTCAGCGTCGTGGAAATGTGGTCGCGGGAACGACACCGCTCCTGTCCTGCCCCGGGCTTGGTCAGGTCCGCTGCCGGCTGCCGAACGCGTGCGGCGGTCCCACCCGTCACGGCGGACCGATACGTCAGCGGGATGCATCCGCCGCGAGCAATTTTACGACTCCCGCCCCCCTCCCCCACCTCCTCTGCCCTCTCTGCCCCCTCTGCCCCCTCTGCCTCCTCTGCCTCCTCCCCATAAGCCCGCTCAGTAAAATACGGGGAGCGCATGCTGATATTCTATATTTCACCGGGCCGTGATGCGGCCACGGACGGCCACGGACGTCGGCGGCGAATGTGGGCAACGGGGGCAGGGCAGGCAGTGCAGGGAGGCAGCGAGGAGGGACTCCGCCCTGTTGTAATCCATCCCCCCCCCCCCCCCCCCCCCCGCCAGCCGCCCGGACCCCAACTCCTTTCCCGACCCTCACCCTCCTCCCACCGCCTTCTAGGGCTAGACCTCGCGTTAGCGGCCGGACGCGGCGGGGTCATCAAACGGCCATTTGAAAGGCGGTGAAGCGGGCTTGTGTATTCTGCCCGCACGGACGCGGCGGCCCTGGGCGTGGCGTGGTGGGGCGGGGCGGGGCAGGGCAGCGCGGGGCGGGGCAGGGCGGGGCGGGGCGCGACGGGGCGCAGCGGGGGGTGCATCTAAATGGCGCTCTGGAAAACGGCTGGCCGCTGCTGATGTTCGACCGTTCGTGATGGTCCGTCCGTGAGAACGCCTGCCCCGCCCCGCCCCGCCCCGCCCCACCCCACCAGCGGCTCATAAACGCTTTATACGCTTTTATAAAAAGTCGCCTCGGAATTAATTGTACTATAAATTTTTTTTTTGCCAGCCGTTTTAAAGAATTTGCGCGGGTGAACCGTAGGGGAGCCTTGTCGCAAGAAAAAAAAAATGACGATACAGAACCGTCATGAAAGCAGATGATACTTTGGGGTTATATTTTCATGTTTTATTCCTATTTTCCTTAACTAAGTGTTGCTCAACGAAGGGGTTTGTCACAAACTGACGTATTTGATGCACCTTTTGTAGCAACAGCAAGGTTGGCGTCGGGCTGATAGGCAACCCGTCGGCCACCCGGCGCGGCTAATAAGGGGAAAGGTGTATGTGAGAGAGAGAGAGAGAGAGAGAGAGAGAGAGAGAGAGAGAGAGAGAGAGAGAGAGAGAGAGAGAGAGAGAGAGAGAGAGAGAGAGAGAGACGCAGCGGAGCCCGACCGCCCGACGCTGCCCGCGCGGCGCGGCACGACGAAAGGGAGGGGTATGTGCGGACAGCGACAGCGACAGCCACAGCGACTGTGACGGCGACTGTGACGGCGGAACGCGCCCCCCCCCCCATGCGGTATGAGCACCTTGCCCCGTAAGAAGAACAGAAGGAAGACGGTGGCGTAGCGTAGCGTGGTCTCACAACAAAGCAGAAGGCGCGATTTATGGCATGTGTGTTCGTAATGGTTCATTAACATTTCCTTCCAGTCCAGCACAGCACTCACACTGTGCGGAGTCCTTTATTTACCCGAAACGACTTTTTATTCGACTGGAATCGACTTCTTCTGTCCATGTGGTTTCTGCTTGTTGTGAGACCGCGCCACGCTACGTCACCGTCTTCCTTCTGTTCTTCTTACGGGGCAAGGTGCTCATAATATACTTCTGCGTGCTTGCCTGCCTCTGCATGAGAGTACAAGCCGCTGATACATTATCTTTATATTGTTATTGTTTCTTTTAAGGTGATGATAAATGTATCATCTGCTAAAAAGCAAAAGAAAAGAGTGTCTTGTGAATGGCAGTGTTGTGCACCATTAGGTGAACTGACGCATCAGAATCCGCATCAGTCTATCCCAGCTAACCGATCGGGAGAGAGGAACGGACCGCACCCGGCTGCGGCAGCGCCAGGCGCCAGGCTCCAGGCCAGGCAGGGCAGCGCTTCGGCCCGTCAGTCTTCACTCGGACACATCGGCGAGAGCTCCTCATGCGTTTGAAATTGGCGCGCCTCGATCTCTCCCTCTATTGGCTGCGGCCGTAATGAGAGAGAGAAAGAGAGAGAGAGAGAGAGAGAGAGAGAGAGAGAGAGAGAGAGAGAGAGAGAGAGAGAGAGAGAGAGAGAGAGGAGACGCAGGATGGATCACAACAAGAGCGAGTAGGAAAAAGATAGACGGTGGCGGAGAGTGATCGGGTCCGCGTCTCGGGCGGGGGGAGATCGAATCTCCTCGCAAAGAGGGGGGGGGGGGGTATTTACTTTCTTATGTTTCGCGTAGTATTTGCGGCTATACGTGACTCTAATCTGCAGCTGCACTAGCTTTGTGAGTCCCTTTTCCGGCCGCACATACCAGGTGTCCCATTTGCCCCGTGACAAGGAAAAGGTAGTCAAGCCCGCATCGCACTAGCTCCGTCCCCCTCGGTCTCGACCGGACGCGTGAGAGAGAAAGAAACGGAGCTAGTGCGTTACGGGCTTTGCCTACCTTTTCCATGTCACGGGGCAAATGGAACACCTGGTATAAATCAGGAGTGAAAACGAAACAGGATCAAACTGCTCGAAGAGGTAGAGGATTTGCGGGGTTGTGCAGGGCACGCGCCGCCCAGCCGCTGCGGGTACTTTAAAGAATGGTGTTCATGGGACGGTATGAAGACGGAAAAAAAGATGGAGTAGGGGGACGTGCTCGGCGTGCCGCCGCCAACACCTTTCTCTCTCTCTCTCCCAATTTTTCTCTCCCATCTCTCTTTTTAATTTTTTCCGAAAATTTCACAACTTTCCAAAAATTTCCATAGAAATTTTCAAAAATTATTTTTTTCCGAAAAATTAGAAACCCTACTCTCACCCCCCTCTCTCCCCTCTCTCTGTCTGTCTCTCTCTAGCCCCCACCCCTCTTTGTCTCACCTCGCAAGAAATGCTATTATGTAAGGGTAGAGTGCGTGCGTTATTGTACTCGTGGGGCGCTAGGAGGGCGAGCAAGAGCGAGAGAGATGGAGGTAAGGAAAAAACGAAAGGAAAAGAAAGGAAAATAATTTAGCTCGCGTGAAGTACCGCGGTCGTGAGTGTGGTGTTGTGTCGCCGGGCGAAGACAGAAAATACTGCGGTGTATGTTTCACCCGCTTCCGCTCTCTCTCTCTCTCTCTCTCTCTCTCTCTCCCCCTCGCTCTCACCCACCAACCAACACCCGCAGCCAAACCGCACACATGCGGGGGTGCTAGAAAAAGAGAGGGAGAATTGTTCTTTGCGTCCGCCAAAGTGCTCCAGTCCAGCCCCAGGGAGTGAGCACTGTTCCTTCTTCTCCATGTTTACACCAGTTAGGCTGATTTTGATTGATTTTTCCCTAGCATACATTGGTCCTAATTAGGAATAGCTTCGATAATTTTGTGTCATATTCGACTTTTTGATTATTTAAAAAAAAAAAATCGATAGATTTTGTGAACTTCTGTGTGCCCTGTGCATGTGTGCCCATATGCTTGACCTAAGCATGCATATTTCTCACCGTTGAACGTTTCGGGTTCAGCCCATTAATTTTCATTCCTCATCCGGTAGAAATGGTGCCGGAAAACAAACGTCGAGGGTCCCGGCGTACCGCGGTTGTACCCGTCTGCAGTTTTGTCCCCCCGGGAGGGATTGGAGGTGGGGGTGGGGGTGGGGGTGGGGGTGGGGGTGGGCGCTCCGCTCGCAGTCAGACGTTTTTCCGTCTCCAGAGGACGCGGTGCTGCGCTGGCAGCGCTTCTCAGTGTGCTTTGTGTCGAGTCCCCGCGGCATTGGCAGGCTGGCTGTTTTAAAGTGAAAAGTTTCGTGGGCGCCCCCTCCTCTCCCCCTCCCCCGCTCCGCCTTGTACTGCGTATGCCATGTCCATGTGCGCCCCCCCCCCCCCCCAACAGCGTGGAATGACGGGCAAATAAAATTCAGCCAAGATGGCCAGAGCGAGAGACAGGGTACAACTTTCCCTATTAACAGTGATTTCGGAATTGAATAAAAGAAACGGAAACGCTGCGAGGCGGCAAATTGAATCTGTGACTCCGGCCGAAAGTGGCGCGGCGTGGTGGGCGGTGTACTGCCGGCGGCTGCCTGCCAGCCCCGCCAGGCGGCCCGCGGCGGCTGCCAGCTCTGCCAGGCTGCCAGCCATCGAGGATGTGGCGTGGCGCAGCCTTTCTGTTCGTGGAAAAGGACGCGCCGACGAGCTGCTCGGAAATGTCGGAGAAAATGACACCAAACGTCTCGTCGTCTCGAAATGAGCGCTCTATGTCCAATCTCTGTCACTCTCTGTCTGCTGCCGGGTCTCTTTCTCTATATAGCTCACCCCTGCCTCTATGACGGCCGAGGCCATTGCAGAGGGTCTCATCGAACGACGAACAGAGCGAAAAACAAAAACAAAAAAGTTAAGACCAAGTATTCAGTGCTGGCACTGCCAATATTAAATGGCCTACTTCCAGCGCGGCCACGGCTCGGCTAAATGGACCTTGAAATACTTGGCAGTCCTGCTGACCTTTCCAGGACAACATTTCCTAAGTTTCTTCGCCGTTGCCTTAAAAAAAAAAATAACCAACAAAATCATTTTTTTTTTTTTTTTAGTATTTTTCGCGGTGTAGCAGTAGTGGCGGCTCGGTTTATTTGAGCGGACAGGAACGGCCCTGTTCCTGCTCCTGCTGGTATGGGCTGGATGTCAGGGGGGAAGGGGAGGGGGAGGGGCATCGACTCCCCAGGGGGTCTTATTGTGCAGCTGCGTGCCATCAGAGGTCGTCTGATGCGAATGCCCGGAATGCGCCCATTTTTTTTTCTCTAGAGGGGTCCCCCATCTGCCCCCCTCCCGACACCACGGCTGTCTGTATGGCCGCTCTGTGTCGGGGCAGCCTGGGGCAGCCCCCCAACTGCACTTAGACCCGGTATGGGACCTCTGACCGGCCGGGGAGCGCCTGCGAATCGGCGGGTAGGCAATCCGGCGGGCAGCGCTGCGCGGCGGCGGCGGCGGCGGCCTACCCTGCACGGGGCTCCTTCTCTGTTCTCTGTCGGCTCGGCAGGGTAGCGACGTGAGTGGCTTGCTGCGGCCAGCTCGGCTCGGCTCGGCGAATAAAGGATGGGGCCGCACCGCGGTGAAGGGTTATCTCCAATACGCGTTATCGGCAGATAGAGGGGGGAACGGAGGGGGGGGGGGGAGAGGAGGACTTCGCGTTGATTGATAATTCCTTTATTGATGGCTGGGGGAGGCGGGCATGCTCCCCGCATCCGAAACCACGTAACGATATCTCTGCGGCAGGGCTGGTGAGAGAAAGAGAGAGATAGAGGGAGAGAGCGAGAGTGAGAGAGAGAGAGAGAGAGAGAGAGAGAGAGAGAGAGGGGGGGGGGGGGGGAGAGAGCGCACCTGCAGCGTCACACACCGGGGAGTCAGCAGCAGCAGCGCGGCTGCAGTGGCCGCCCAAGGGACTCGGAGCTGTTTTTGTGTGTGTGTGTGTGTGTGTGTCTGTGTGTGTGTGGGGGGGGGGGGGGGTGTACCGGTGCGCATCGGGTGGGGACAGGCTGGTGTCAGCGCTTCCCGCCATAATTCCCTTCACGAACCCATGCACACAAACACACACACACACACACACACACACACACACACACTCGAACACACACGCGCGCGCACTCCGTGCCTTTTCACACCTCCCCCACCCCTTCCCCTCCGCGCGCTCTACTTTCAATCTACACCCCATCAGAAGCCCTGTGGTAGCCGCCCTCCTCCACCAAAACACAACCCCCGCCCCCGCCTCCCCCCACATGGCTTGTTGGATAATGACTTGCAGCGCCGGGCGACCGGTCCATGCATAGCGGAGCTCCAGAGTGCACCACCCCGCGGGCCCCGCGGGCCGCACAAGCCCCACGCGGGGCTTAACCCGTCCTCACCCCGCCGGGGGCCCCCAGGGCATATCCGGCACTGCCATTATGCTCAAGCGCCCGATCGGAGATGGAGTCACGAATAACGCAAGCGGCAGAGGTTTACAATGACCGTTTTCCGGCTCATCGTGGTGATCGTGGAGTAGTTTTTTTTTCCAGACACTCCTATACGGATCTCATCGGGGGTTGTATAGTACTGTGCGTTGTTCATGTATGCTTAAAAAACTTTTGTTAGAGGGCCATATGAGCCATGCTTTACAGAAAAAAAGTCTAATCTCGGCTAAAACGATAAGGCGACTCCGTGCCTAAAAAGAGATAAAAAACCAGGGCGGGAAATGTATGTGCTGTGCGAATGTCCCAATTGTAAGCGTGTTTAGGGACTCGAGATAGAGATGGGAACGACTGTGGGGTGCGCGCGAGAGAGAGAGAGAGAGAAAGAGCGAGAGAGAGAGAGAGAGAGAGAGAGAGAGAGAGAGAGAGAGAGAGAGAGAGAGAGAGAGAGAGAGAGAGAGAGAGAGAGAGAGAGAGAGAGAGAGAGAGAGAGAGAGAGAGAGAGAGAGCGAGAGGATGAGCGCGCATAAAGAGCGAGCGTGAGTCCGATACTCAGGGGCGCCTTTTAGCATGTAAACTGGCTTGCATCGCTATCCGTGAGTGCCCGGAGGGGAGGGGGGGGAGGCTAGTGAGGTCCCCCCTCCCCTTAGGTAGAGCATGGCGACCCCTGTCCCCGCCGGGAGCTAAGTGCAAACAAGGGACCTGCCCGAGGGCGGGGCGGGGCGGTATACAGGGACAGCGCCGACTCAACCTCGGCCATACCTCGGCCCCTGGCCGCCAGCTCTCTGGCAGCCCTTCGCCCTTTGGCACAGCCGTCAGCCGGGCAGCCGGGCGGCCCCCGAGCCGAGCTCAGCCCTCCGAATACACTCGCCTCGGGGTCCGGCCAGCCTCTAAACGCCGTCTGGTGGTGCTAGCCGAAGCCAGGCCCAGGCGCGGATCCAGGGGCGGCTCTAGGGGGGGGGGCGATGTACCGCTTTCTGCCTACTTTCAGGCGGATTGTAACGCAAATTGCCTACCTTTCGGGCGCCCCGTCGCCCCCCCCCCCCCCCCCTCCCCCCTGGATCCGCGCCTGGCCAGGCCGGACTCGTCCCACGCGCTTTGACCGACGCGGACCGTCCCGGCAGCGCTGCGGCCCGATCCATGCATAAGCGAGAGCGCTTCAAGCCGTCTGAAAAGCAGCCTTTTCAGTGCCGGAATGTTGCCGGACTGCCGGACGGTCGGGAGGTCGTGTCTGTTGAACGTCGGATCAGAGGGGGGGGGGGCTCTGCTCCGCTTGCGGGAAGGGAGGGAAGTGAAAGGGAAGGCAGGGAAGGGCGCGCAGAACAAAAGTAACGCGAGCGGACTAGCGGCGGCCGGTACTGTGATCCCGCCGTGCAGTTATGCACAGCGTGGCAGGTGTGACGCGCTCTCCCGGCGAGAGACAAGGCCGTGTCCGTCTGTCCGCTTGTCTGCTGTCTGTGCGTCGGAACAGCAGGTGGCCTACATGACGGGGGCCGGCTTGCAGCAGCCGCCCGGAACAGAGCTGCTTCCCAGAGGGCTGCGGACGCGGGCCCCCCGATGGCGATGGCGGCCGCGGGGGCCGCGGGGGCCGCGGGGGCCGCGGGGGCTCAGAATAGCTTATCGTTACGTTGCAGATTCAGCCGCCCCGTCCCCTTCCTTCCCCAGGGATAGTGTGCCCCCCTTCCCCTCATCCGCCTGTCAGAGCCATCGTGCTACATTCCCCCGCGCCTGTCTGACCTCAAAGTTATACGAATATACGGCTATGAAAATAGAGCCCGGTTCAATTCATAAATACAACACGACGCGTTATGTGTTCTCAGAAAGTCTCTGCGGAGTGTCCGTCGCTGTTCGAAAGGTTCGCATTGGCATGGCGAGTCACGATAAAGTGTTGAAAATTCTCGGTACACCTCGTCAGCAAAATCACGGCACTGCTGCTGCTGCTGCGGATGCAGACGAGCGTAGCCGGAGAGAAGAGGAAAATGCGTCTACTCCCTGCCGGGAAACAGCGGGAATCAGTGAACCGACTGTAGTACACTCTGGGAAAGGGGCGGGCGGGGCCCCATCTCACATAATCGACCATGGCTGCTGCATTCGGATTATCCGTGGAAAACCTTTATAGTAATGGGGGCTCATTGTGCTACCACGTGGTATCGCCCAGCCCGGGCCGCCATGGCCACCACCACCACTACCATGACCACAACCATGACCAGCGCCATGCCCCAGCCCCGTCAATTTCACTTCACTGCGCCCTTTTTATTTTCTGTCCACTTTTCATTTGCCGCACTCCTCTATCGTCGGGAAAAGAAGAAAATCCGTGGAAATCGAATATGCAGAAGGGGGAGGGGGAGCTGATATGTGCAGGGCGTATGCTCGGTACACGGTCAGACCTCGGCTGCTGACCCAGGCGGGGGCGGGAAGGGGAGGGGCAGGGGAGGGGGCGGGGAGAACCACTGTCAGAGCGGTACAGTCATTTACATGCAAATAGAAGGTCCGGTATAGCAAAGTGTTTGTGGGGCTGGGAGAGAATTAGACCCTGCTTGCTGCTTGGCATCGGTATTCTTTCTGCTGGTCACGGACGCTGGATACGGCGTGTGTGGGTGTATGCGAGTGTGTGTGTGTGTGTGTGTGTGTGTGTGTGTTAAGGGGGGTGGAAGTGCAGGCCGACCCCGACAGGCGGACAAGGGTCGTGCCCTACCTCCCTGTCTGCATGTGTCTGACCTGCCGACAGCGCCTGCGAACCTAAGATAGGCCAGCCCGCAACGCGCCGGTGCTCAGCAGCGCTTGTGCTTGCCTACCCTGCAGGCGCTCGGCGCTCCTCTGCCTAGCCCTCCGCAGCGCCGCAGCGCCCAACGCACCCGGCCAGAGTCAACTTTTATCATTTTAGAGGGGATATATTTTTAATAATACCGCGAGGACTCCCGCGTCGCGTCCTCCCGGTATAATTAACCGTACCGTACCGCGCCTCCTCCCCGCGCGCCATTTAAGATTAATGCCAGGTGTTGATAAGCTCTTTCTGCAGCCACCCTTCCCTTATATTGCTATTGCCTCCACTCTTTGTCTGCCAGGTGCGTCACCAGCCTGCACCTCTCCCCCACCTACCCTCGACCTCCACTCCCTTTCCCTCCCCTTTCCCCTTCGCCTCGCTCCTCTCTCTCTTCATTTCCTCGGCCCCGGAAATAATGCTAGGTACTTCGTGGTGGTATTAAAAACTCTTCGCGGTCGGCTGCCCGCCGCTCGGACGCTCTCCGGGCGCAGCGGCCGTGGCGGGGCGTGGCGGGGCTCGGCGGTCCCACGTCTGGGGACGCGTCGCTGCCACCGCCACTGGCCTTCCTTCCGGGGATGCGCCAAGACTGGGAATGGAGGAATTAGGAAAATTAACAACACTCCGACCAACTTGGGTGCGCCACGCCGGCGTACTGAGGCAGGACTTTAGCCCTCGGAGCCGTCGGGGACCTCCGTCGGCGGCCTCGTCGGCGGCCTCGTCGGCGGCCTCGTCGGCGGCCTCGTCGGCGGCCTCGTCGGCGGCCTCGTCGGCGGCCTCGTCGGCGGCCTCGTCGGCGGCCTCGTCGGCGGCCTCGTCGGCGGCCTCGTCGGCGGCCTCGTCGGCGGCCTCGTCGGCGGCCTCGTCGGCGGCCTCGTCGGCGGCCTCGTCGGCGGCCTCGTCGGCGGCCTCGTCGGCGGCCTCGTCGGCGGCCTCGTCGGCGGCCTCGTCGGCGGCCTCGTCGGCGGCGGCGGCCTCGTCGGCGGCCTCGTCGGCGGCCTCGTCGGCGGCCTCGTCGGCGGCCTCGTCGGCGGCCTCGTCGGCGGCCTCGTCGGCGGCCTCGTCGGCGGCCTCGTCGGCGGCCTCGTCGGCGGCCTCGTCGGCGGCCTCGTCGGCGGCCTCGTCGGCGGCCTCGTCGGCGGCCTCGTCGGCGGCCTCGTCGGCGGCCTCGTCGGCGGCCTCGTCGGCGGCCTCGTCGGCGGCCTCGTCGGCGGCCTCGTCGGCGGCCTCGTCGGCGGCCTCGTCGGCGGCCTCGTCGGCGGCCTCGTCGGCGGCCTCGTCGGCGGCCTCGTCGGCGGCCTCGTCGGCGGCCTCGTCGGCGGCCTCGTCGGCGGCCTCGTCGGCGGCCTCGTCGGCGGCCTCGTCGGCGGCCTCGTCGGCGGCCTCGTCGGCGGCCTCGTCGGCGGCCTCGTCGGCGGCCTCGTCGGCGGCCTCGTCGGCGGCCTCGTCGGCGGCCTCGTCGGCGGCCTCGTCGGCGGCCTCGTCGGCGGCCTCGTCGGCGGCCTCGTCGGCGGCCTCGTCGGCGGCCTCGTCGGCGGCCTCGTCGGCGGCCTCGTCGGCGGCCTCGTCGGCGGCCTCGTCGACAGCTTCCGCACAATGCGTGCGTGCCCCGCTGGCAGTCAGATGAAGAGAAATGCTCGCCGCTCGCCGCCATTATTTGCCAGTGCAACAAGTTCCGCTCCGACATTACGGCCCCGGAATGTGGCCGCTGTTTAGATTAGTTATCTCTTCTCTCCGGGTCCGCGAGGGCCGCGGGGGCCACGGGGGCCGCGGGGGCCGTGCGGGGCGCCGCCCTAACGGGGTCATCCCCGCAGGGCCGTCGTCCGCCGCCTGCTCATCGTCCCCCTAATCACGCACAGCTCCCCTTTCTTTCTATCTCGAATGACAACATCCCCTTGTAATATTTTTTTCTCCCTCTCTCCGTCCACAAAGTCAGCCGTTGTTATGAATCTGAGCCCTCGCGACGTCTGCGCCACCTCCACGCTGTGCCCAAGGCGCTTATTAAAGGCTTCATCGCCTCTTCTGCCCTCCCCCTCTTCGTCACCCGCTCCACCCGCCCGAGGCCCCGCCCCTTATATAATCTCTGCTGTTTTGTTTATACGGGTGAGGCGACCTCACCGCTCGGAATTCTTTTTTCTTAGCAATTTTCACGTTGATTGTCAGCCGACGTGGCCATCTTTCCTTCCTCATCTTCGCAAGTTATCCTACAAAGTGTCTTTCTTTAATAAAAAAAAAAAAATTCCGCCCTTCTCCATTTATGAAGTTTGTGTCGAAAAAATGTCCCGAACGGATTCCATAATGATTTTTTTCCGAACACGAGTTGTTATGTGGTGAGAGGGAAGTCGTCTGCCACCTGGCGACGCCCTGCGAGCCGTGCGACCGCCGGAGCCATATTTGCTTTCCAAAAGCGGACGTCGAACGAGCGAGTCCTCCGCCTTCTTCCAATAAAGCCGTTCGCGCACTGCACCCTCACGGCTGTTCGAGAAGGCAGCGCTGCAGACGGATCGCTCACACCCCTTACCCTGTCTGGGCTCTGGGCGTCCCCGGCGGGTGGGGCCTGGCCGGGTTGTAGACACAAGGAGGCAGGACGTTCAGTGAGCCGTTCATATTTGTCGTGACGAGCAGGCGCACAGGAGAGAGGGAGTGCGGCTGAAAGAGTGGAGGCTTAGACCGCTAGCGACGCTGGCAGGTGTCGTAAGGAGATCGCAGCGGCGTTCTGAGCTTCCACTCCCGTGGGCTGTCCTCTCTTGCTTTCAAACATGCACATCACCGACCGAACGTTTCTCGTCACTCCATATATTCTTCTTTCTCTCTCCTTCTCGTGTTTCTTTCGCCGCACGCGGCTGCCAGTCCCTCTCTCTTCCTCTCTCTCCCTCTCACACGACACTCCTCCGCCTTTCTCCATTATTGTGTGCCAAGTGTTTTGTTTCGTGGCATTTTCATACAGCGCCCCGGCCGGCTGAGATACGCGGCTCTGGCGCGCTGAGGGACTCGATCCATCCTTCTCCCACCGCCAGGGCATACCGGGTCGCTGCCACTTTTGTCGTCTCACTCACACACCCGCTCTCCTTTTTCGCATCTCCCAAGGGAAAATGACAGAAAAAAAATAAAGAAGAGGGGGCATAGCGGGAGTTGAGGCTGAGACCTAGAATGTGCAATCTGAATAAGCTGAGGGGTGCATTTCCCGAGTGCTATCTCCGCGCACAGAGGAACGTTTCCATCCCCTGAACACCGAGTTTAAGGGGATGCTGTCCTTTGTAGATCATTGAGGAAGATTCGTGCTGTTCCACCTCGGTTCCACCGCTCGGTGAAAAGGACACGCGGCTCAAGAAAACCTTTCTAATTTATTACAAGGACGATGAGAACAATCCCCGGAAGCGTATTTCATATGACAAAATATCGCATTGCCGTTAGAAACTGATGTCCGAAGTCCGCACGTGGCAGAATCGTGACTTTCCTCCCGCCATTCGCATATTACGGAAGGATATTTTTAGTATCGTTTCCCTTTCTCTGTTTCGCTCACTGCGCCGCCCCCGCGCCGCCCCCGCGCCGCCCCCGACGCGATCTCTCGCCTCTCTCTCCGTCCGTTCTGAAGGGCTGCCGGTCCCGTCGGGGCAGGGACGGTGGCACGATTGTCGGAATGTGCTGACAGCATGCCGTGCCCGACAGGTGACAGCTGCGCGTGTATTGGAGGCACACGCCGGGCACACGCCGGGCACACGCCGGGCACACTCCTTCGTGCGAGGGACCGGGTAGTAAAGCCCTTAAGGCCCGTTCACAAATAACGTAGCGCCTGACTGATAACGCCAGCGGGCGCATACCAGGTGAGTCAGAAACGCCGCGCACTCTCTGGAATATAGGCAATCTCCGTCTCTTTCTTACTCACGCGTCTGTGCGAGACAGAAAGATACGAAGGTTGCCTATCCCAGGGCGATTCTGACTCGCCTGGTATCCATCCGACTGCATCAGTGCTCTCTGTTTGTATTCCCGTGCGGGTGTTACATGCTGGCCGTTTAGCAGCGCAGTCAGACTTATTGAAAACGAAATAAAAAGGAATAGGAAAGAAGGACAGCCCAGCGCTGTGTGTGTGTGTGTGTGTGTGTGTGTGTGTGACTCGCTAACCCAAATTCGATAGGGGTCGTCGGCTTAATCCCGCGCCCCACTATAATTCCCTCCTCCCCCTCCCACCTCGGCAGGTCAAGCCGAACAGCGCGGTACTCTCTTGCTTAATGAAGTGCCGGAAGGGTCAACCCCCTTCCCCCACCCCTTTTTTCCACCCCCTATAGCTCGTCTCTGTTGCCCACGCAGCAGCACTCCACATCCTTTTCCCTATCTGTCTGTGTCGCTGTCTCTGTCTGCCCCTGTCACTGCTAAGCGAAGAATGGAGCAGAGGGAGGAGTCAGCGGGGGTCTGGTCTCGATCGGCCCCGCGGCCGCTGTCAAACGGCACCGGCACCTGGCACCGCCACACACTCCTCTCGGCCGGCTGGGAAACGGAACGGGGGACCCCGACATTCCAGTAAGAAACCAGTCAAAACGCATCACGAAAACTCGTAAAAATTGTGCAGTCGTTACCTAGAGAGAAACAGAGAAAGAGAGAGAGAGAGAGAGAGAGAGAGAGAGAGAGAGAGAGAGAGAGAGAGAGAGAGAGAGAGAGAGAGAGAGAGAGAGAGAGAGAGAGAGAGAGAGAGAGAGAGAGAGAGAGACAGACAGACAGACAGACAGACAGACAGACAGACAGAGAGAGAGAGACAGACAGACAGACAGACAGACAGACAGACAGACAGACAGACAGACAGACAGACAGAGAGAGAGAGAGAGAGAGAAGGATGGTGGGTGAGAAAGAGAGACAGAGACCGACAGAGACCTACAGACAGACAGACGGAGAGAACACTCGTGTTTGTGGAGCGGCGTATGCGGCCCGGCCGGAAGTGTGAGCGACGCGGTTACCATGGCAACCCCACCGCACGCCAGCCACCTCAAATATGACCCTGGCTGTTGGCGGGGTCGTTGGCAGGGCGGCGCTGTGCGTCAGGAAGAGTCGGGGCTGAGGCAGAGGTCCTCCAGTTCATTAAGGGGCCCGTGTTCTGTGGGCCGGGAGGGCCGCGGCCGGCCGGGCAGCAGCAGCGGCAGCCCTTAACCCGCCGGGTCCAGGGCCATTGGCAGGGCCGTAGGGCCGGAGGGCCCCGAGGCCCCCGAGGACTGACAGTGCCGCTCCGGGAGATAAGAGGTAAGGCAATCTGATGAGGGCACGGGCAGAAAAGAGCAGGCGGGACGGTTTCGAGAAAATCCCGGCGCCTGGACAAATCAGGCCTCGCTGGAGAGCAGCGACGACCCCTGGAGTCCAGACCACTCTAGACGCGGCCCTGACCTGACCCCGGCGGCCGGCGGCCGGTGGCTGTGGCCCCCATCCTCGCACTCAGCCGGCTGCGCCCTGGGGCAGCGCCACGGGCCGTGCCTCTCTCGACGTTTCATTACAGACGGCCCTGCACCTCCCCCTCCCCCATCGACACCGCCACCTACTCCAGCAACGGCATTGTCCCGTGCGTGTGTCGTGTGCGCGGTCGACGTGCGCGCGCGTGCCGTGTGGGCGGCACAGCCGTCCCGTACGGCAACATCCTCACTTCACTCAGCCGCCGCTGGACCACAAAGGGTTCTGTGCCCCCCCTTTCCTCCCCCCCCCCCCCCCCCCACCGCACACATCATACCGGCCCCCGTATTAATTAACTCTCCGGGTGCTAATAAAGAGGTTCGGGGAGTGGCGGAACGGCCGCGCTGCGCTGATGACGGCGGGTTCGAATACTATGGAGCGGATTTCCTTTTCCGAGAGTTTCTTTTCATCCTTCCACCGGCGTGCCTCGTGTTTATCCGAGAAACAATGAGTAGATGCTCCAATCTCATCGCAGGCTAAAGTAATGTGGCTGTAGACATGAATTTCTTGAAAACTATGAAGTTTTTAAAAATTTTGAAAAATGTTATTGCTTTTGTTATGACTAATTTTTTTGAGGAATAATTGTTGTTTTTGCATCTATTTAACTATCGTGGACATGCACGAGACAGATAGTCTGACAGACAGACAAACAGACAGACAGACAGACAGACAGACAGACAGACAGACAGACAGACGGGCAGAGGGTCGGGCCCCGTCATCAGAGGCCGACACGCAGCGGCGCGCGCCCGAAAATTGCAAATTGGCACTGTGGTGGGAGCCGAGCTGGGGAGGGGCCGTGGTGTGCCCTGTTGGGGTTTGGGGTCGGGTCGGTGTGACCACAGACCCCCCCCCCCCCCCCCCCCCCCCCCCCCCCCCTACCCCCACCCCCCCCCCCCCCCCCCTGGGCCTTCTCGTGCCGGGTCCATGAGGCGAGCCGCCGCTGGCTGACATGTGGTTTGTGGACTGTCCGACAGGGCCAGAGGGGGTTCGGGAGAGGGGTGGGGGGCGGGCGAAGGGAGAGGGGAGGGGCGAGGGGGATTAGTTTACAGACTGCAAGCACCTCACCCCCGCCGTTCGCCACCGGCCATCCGCATTGTGATTGCATGCGCGAAACATATGACGAGGATTCAATGGTCGCGCCAACTAGTACAGGAATGTGCCCCAGCCCAAGGGTAGTACACACCGTGCAGGCCGGGAGAAAAAACAAAAGCCTTGCAGGCAGTGGGTACGTCCGAACGTAACTGCTGGCGCTGCTGGCGTTCGAGATAAAACAGCTGCCGCTGAGCGGGTTCACCGTTAAAGCTACCTCGCCGCCTGTCCAATGGCACGGAAGGGGAGAGAGAGAGACAGCGAGGAGAGAAAGAGAGAGAGAGAGAGAGAGAGAGAGAGAGAGAGAGAGAGAGAGAGAGAGAGAGAGAGAGAGAGAGAGAGAAGACAGGAGGGATAGAGAAATTTGAAATTTATTGACCCATTTACAAAGAAGGCTGCAGTTACTACCTCGGTGTGTGTGTGTGTGGGCAGGGGGAGAGGGAGTGAGAGAAAAGGGGGGGGGGGGGGGATTCGTGGCCGAGAAAGTGCGGGCATAAAGAATGCACCGGGAGCCATTCCATGCAAGCTATGCAACAGCCTCTGGCTCTCCTCTCCGCTCGCCCAGCCTTTGCTGCCATGGCTGCTGGGCTGCGGGGCTGCGGGGGGCCACGGGTTGTACAGAACGCAGAGTGCACGTGTCGCCCCCCCCCCTCCCCCCCCCACCTGCCTGGCGGCGGCGCCTTTTCAGGCCGTCGTTTTTACAATGTGCCTTTGCGGTATGAGAACGACACGGCCGGAATGCCACCACGAAGAACGCGGAATTTCGCCGTCGAAAAGGCCGGTTTTCACGCGCGTTTTCGCCTTCTGCTCTGACGGATATCGCGCGCGAGAAGGAGCAGCAGTTTCCGGGGGCGGATTCCCCTTGACTCTGGGGGGGTGCGGCAGGTCAGGGAGGGGGGGGGGGGGAGCCGTTGCCGAGCCTGTGCCGGCCGACCCGAACATAAATTGACCTTGTTTTTTTTTAGCGTGGCCCCCGCCGCTGCCGCTGCCGCCGCCGCCGCAGTCCCCGCCACCGCCGCAGTCCCCGCCCCCGCCGCAGTCCCCGCCCCCGCCGCTGCCGCAGTCCCCGCCGCCGCAGTCCCCGTCACCGCCGCTGCCGCCGCCGCCGCAGTCCCCGCCACCGCCGCCGCCCATCCGTCTGTCCGCCGCCTCATCCGCCTGTTATGCTTATTTAACACAGTACACAATCCCACGCGGAAAGCGCTTAGCGCTGTGAAACGCTCGGATTCCTTTGCAGCAACTTCTTTTTCTTTTCTGGATTTCTGCCCCTCTCACTCTCACTGACCCGCTCCTATATGTCTCTCTCTCTCTCTCACTCGCGCTCTCTTCCTTGGGGCGAAAACTTTTGCACAAGATTGCCATCATAGCGCGGGGCGCGCGGTGCATGCCAGTCGCAGGGGAGGGGGGGGGGGAGAGAGAGAGAGAGAGAGAGAGAGAGAGAGAGAGAGAGAGAGAGAGAGAGAGAGAGAGAGAGAGAGTGAGTGAGAGAGATGGAGAGAGTGCAGGGAGGGAAGCACAAGCTTTTCCGCGGTGATTAAAATAGTTTGGGTTTTGTATCATCGCCGTTGCCCGCCGTCGGCTGTGTTGGCGTGAGGAAGTACGCTTGCGGTTCGGCTTGGCGAGGCAGGCGGCAGGCAGTGCATGGCTGGGCGGGGCTCCCAAGAAAAATAAAAGAAGAAGAACATGAAATCAACAGGGAACAGAGGCGTCACGCAATGGCTGCTCAGTCGCTCAGTCCGGTGCTACCATGGCAGTGACGCGGGTTCTAATACCGTGCCCGCTTTCTGTTTTTGTCACCCACTTTTTCCCCCCGGAGCGCCCTGCGATCGGTGGGTAGGCAGCAGGCAGCACCGCAGTGCAGCCGTGCGCTGCGGGAGGCGCTGCCACGGCTCTGCTGGGCGCCGCGTCCGGAGCACCGCGCACGCTCTACCGACTCTCTCGCTCCAGTGGGCTGGCTGGGCCGCTCCAACGTGAGCGACAAGGACGGGTGCGTTTGCGGACTGCGCTGTGCGACAGAGAGCGCGTTATTGCATCGCCGCAAATCAAGCTAGTGGTCTGAGAGAGAGAGAGAGAGAGAGAGAGAGAGAGAGAGAGAGAGAGAGAGAGAGAGAGAGAGAGAGAGAGAGAGAGAGAGAGAGAGAGAGAGAGACAAGGGTAGGTAAAGGGCGAACGCTATCCGCCCGTTCGGCCGTGGTATTCCCAATCGGAATGCACCTCCGCGGCATGTGGGCTGGCTGCCCGTGCCCGTGCCGTCGTGCCGTGGATGTGGTTGGGCCGAGTTGGGGAGCAGGCAGATCAGGCAGAGGAGGCAGAGCAGGCAGAGCAGGCAGAGCAGGCAGAGCAGGCAGAGCAGGCAGAGCAGGCAGAGCAGGCAGAGCAGGCAGAGCAGGCAGAGCAGGCAGAGCAGGCAGAGCAGGCAGAGCAGGCAGAGCAGACAGAGCAGGCAGATCAGGCAGAGGAGGCAGAGCAGGCAGAGCAGGCAGAGCAGGCAGAGCAGGCAGAGCAGGCAGAGCAGGCAGAGCAGGCAGAGCAGGCAGAGCAGGCAGAGCAGGCAGAGCAGGCAGAGCAGGCAGAGCAGGCAGAGCAGGCAGAGCAGGCAGAGCAGGCAGAGCAGGCAGAGCAGGCAGAGCAGGCAGAGCAGGGTAGGTTGGGGCACTTGACTGGCAGCTCGGTCGGCCGCCCCGCCCCGGATCTCTGCCCTTTGATATCCGACGGATTGGATCTCGGCCTCGGCCCGGATCGAGTGGACCATCGCCATCATCGTTAACTATCTCGGATGCGATGATGGGGGTATAGCGGCCACCCTGCAAACGCTCCCCCCAACCTCCCTCTCTTGTTAGCCCGTCCCGTTTATTTGGAAACGTACTGAAGCCGAGCTAATAGTTTGATCCCGACCGTGCGTTTGCCGACTAATCCTTCCCAGAAAAGCTTCGATTTTGGAGGTTATACTTCCTTTTTAACATGGAATCACGTACGATGACAACAATTTTCGTACTGTATCGTATTTTTGAGTACTGAAAACGATTTTGTTATTTGAGGTTAGCGTTGGCCGTTGGCTCAGTAACACGGGACGGGCTCAGGTGAACGATTTTAATAGTAAGAAAGACGTCCGCTATCGGAGATTTCTAGAGAGACTTGAGTCGGGAGGCCGAATGCGTCCCGCACACGCCGCCGGCAGGCCAACCTGCGACCAAGTCCGGGGGTGCCGGTGGAGCGCTGCGGGAATGGCACCGAGGTTTAGGGACTTGTTGTTGTACATACACTGGAGAAAAAGAAGAGTTTAAAATCATCATCATCAGCAGCAGCCGCCCCTCTGTCGCACCTCCAACTTGTTTGCCGTCGCTCCCTCCCTCCCTCACGGCCGGTCTCTCTACCTCTACGTCGTCGTTCAGCACCGCTCTAAGGGTCCTATCGCGCCGTTTTCCCGTATGGCCCGGGCCCGGGGCCACCGGGGCCCGCCCAGGCCCCCGGCCAGAGCCTCGCCTCACCTCTCGGCTCTTGTTCGTGCTCCTCCACCCTCCCCCTTTCTCACCGCCTTTCCGTTTTCCACCTCGACAATCTGCCCTGCCCCGACGTCGTCTGTTTCCAAGGCGGCCGCCACCGGGAAAGGTTCGTTTGGTGTATTGTATTGTCACTTGCCCTGCTCTCTCTCTCTCTCTCTCTCTCTCTCTCTCTGTCCCCCTCCCCCTGTGCATGCCACCTGTCTTTTACAGTGCTCTCCGCACACTCCGCTGTCTTTGCCAGCTTGTCAGTTAGCGCGGTGGGCAGGGGGTTTCGAGACAGAAATACCCAACTGGGGTGGGGTACCCTGCTCGATGTGGACCTGCGTGATGGGTCGAAAAGACTCACTTCGATGACTGGTAGGAAGTGCATAATGAGCTAAATGTTGTCTTTTTCTTAGGGGGGGGGGGGCAATGGATTCCTTCCTCGTCCGCTTCTCGAACACGTTGAGGCTGCAGTGCGGCGCACGACGCCTTCAGATCGAAAAGCGCGCGGGCAGAAAATAAAGAGAAAAAAAATTCACGAAGAAGAATGTTCTCCGTATAAGCGTCGAGTGTCTTGTTCAATTTGTTACCACGGCCTATATTAAACGAGGGGGGAAAAAGCAGGGGGGGGGGGGGCTATCGCTCGTCCTATTTTTTCCTCACCCACTCCAGAGGCAGACCTCCCCATCTCGCTCGCTCCCTTGCAGCACTGCGTGGGAAGATGTTTTCTATCCCCTACCCTCTATCCGCCCCCTGCCCTGTCAATGTCCGTGAGTCTCCAGATAGTATCGGTGTCTCAGGCAGCCGCCGCGTCGCATAGAGTATTCGGACAGCCCGCCAGACAGTATCCAATATGGCACGGCTGTCTCCATAGGATCCCTGTGAAACTAGAAGAGAACCCCACTTTTGTGTTCAAGAAAACGCGAAATCTTGAACCGTTTACCCTCTGGAACCCAGCGATCGTGACAACTCTGCGCGTGATCTTTGGCCCACGCCGTCTTCGACCCCCTTCCGTTTCTTTCTCTCTTGCTCTCTCGCCACCCTCTCGGCCCGTCTCTCTCTCTCTCTCTCTTGCTCCCGGGGCGGGGGTCCACGAATACGACGTCGTCGTCGCACGACAAACATCATGTCCCCGTCGGCTCCCGTCAAGTGCTCGGCTCGGGCTCGGCTCCCGGCCCCATTCATACCCTATTCCCCACACTGGCGGGACGTGTCTGACTGCCTGGGTGTCAGGCCAGCCAAGGAGAAAAAGGGGGATGAGAAACTTGGAACACGGAGGGGTTTGAAAAGGAAAAGAATACAAGGTAAAACTGCAGAACATGTTCGTCACCCGCAGGGGTTTCGGACCCGCGACCAGCATGAGGGATACAAAGTCATCGGAGTTTTTCTTCTTGTTTTTTTCTTTTTTTCAGTGGGGACAACGACGTCTTTCTCCAGCACATGCTGACCCTCTGCCTTTCGTCCCTATCTTGTGCTTTTTCAATTCTGCGGGCAGCGGGACTCTTTTTGTGGCCATCTTTGTGGTCTCTTTACATGCCCACTCCACGCGCGCCGCCCCCGGCCGCCCCCGGCCGCCCCCGGCCGCCCCCGGCCGCCACTCCTCCCGTGTCGCCCGCGTGCCTCTGCTTGCAGATCTGGCCCGGATAAGGCTCGCCCCAGATGATGTCGCGGAGTGTTCGCGGGGGGTCTCAGCATGCACCGGGGCCGCGCGGTGGCGGGGCGGGGCGCTCAAACAGCCGCTGCCGACAGCGCCGCCACCACCATCGCCACCGTTCGACAGACGCCCGTGCCAACCTCGACAGAAAAAAACATCTAGCCTCTCAAGATGGCCCAGAAAAATGAAAAGCACTATTACACTTTGTTAAATACTAGGGTCGAAGAGCCATAAAATCGGGTTTAGTGCAATTTTTATTTATTTATATTTGCAATTCGGAATATATTTGGTTAGCTCTCAGTCAATTTTCATTTGGAAAGGGAACGTGGTTGATTTTAAGTTTTTGAGCTTTTGAATTTTAAGTTTCACCCGCAAGTTAGCCGTTGAACTCTTATTCCCATTTATGTTTTACACTTGCTAACTAACCCATGTCGTAGGGGCAGGCTGCACAGGTCGACGGACAAGCCGCGTCGCTGCGACGCTCAACGTCTCCCCTTGCGATTTCAGTTTATTTTCTGATGCGACAGTCTAGACGGGACGGGACAACTACATACTGCTGCGTGTGCCAGACCCGGCTCGGCTCGGCTCAGCTCGACTCGGCTCAGCTCGGCCCGGCCAGACCGCCACGGTGGCCGGCTGCTGCAGGAAGCCACATGGGACCGGACCGCCCACCCCTCCACGCCGCCGCCCTGGACTCCGGCCAAAAATGAGTAGTTGCAATGCAGAGGGTCGCCAATCTCTGCCGGGGCGGCCGCGGCAGAGAGAAAAGCAGTGGGGTTGGCAGCAGTGGGGCGCGCGCGGGGGGTGGGCGGTGCTGATAGGGGAGGGGGTTGAGAACGAAGGCAGAGAAGAGACGCGGAGGCCATGGACTTGGAATGCAGGCTAAGCGAGTTTTAATGGTGTGCGTTGGCTGCCCTGCCGCTGCCCTGCCGCTGCCCTGCCGCGGTCCGCTGGAACAGGAGCTCATAATTGCAGCCCAGCCGAGGATCATTGGATATTGCGGGAGGAAAGGAAGGCCCCCGGCCGAACCCGGCCCATCGCCTCTCCTGCCGCCGGCCGGCCAACGCAAATGAGGTCCTCCAGGAAGGAGAGGACGCGCACGGCGGCCCTTGGCGGCGGCCCTCGGCGGCGGCCCGTGGCGTCCCGTGCCGCATCGCATTTCACGTGGCGTCAAAAGGAATTTGGACGCTTGATTACCATCCTTAAAGCATCCCCTCTGTGGAATGAATGAATGAATGAATGAATGAATGAATGAATGAATGAATGAATGAATGAATGGATGAATGAATGAATGAATGAATGAATGAATGAATGAATGAATGAATGAATGAATGAATGTTGCGTTGAATGAATGAATGAGGATTACGTTGAATATTACGCAACGCTGCTAGACTCCCGCACCGGGTCGTGTCCGAATGACGTCACGCCATCTCGGAGATGTCGTCTGCGTCCTGTTCTCGAGCGCACGAATGTTCTCTTTGAAAAAAGAAAAGCGGTCTGAAATTCCGTACCTGCAGGTGTCGTGACCACACCACGCACCGCACTCTCCCTGTTTCCGTTACGCAAGGCGAGGAGTGAAATATGCGACCGAAAGGGAAACGAAGAGAGGGACGGAGAGGTGGAAGGGGAGAGGGGAGAGGGGGGGGGAGAGAGAGAGAGAGAGAGAGAGAGAGAGAGAGAGAGAGAGAGAGAGAGAGAGAGAGAGAGAGAGAGAGAGAGAGAGAGAGAGAGAGAGAGAGAGAAACCATCTTCCGAAGGGAGGCTGGCTGGTCGAGGTATCACGTTGCACCCTATAGCAGGGAGCTCCGCCAGCGTGTTTGAAACTTTAATTATGTCCCAGAAAAAATGAGGTATCGTGCAAAAGGCGTGGGGTAATCTTTTATCTCCAGAGACTCGGTCAGAAAAAAAATAACATCGACTTCTCAAAATGATCAAAATTGGGTAGTGTTTTTTGTTCCTACTGAATTTTATTTCGACCTATGGTGCTGTCCGTGCTGCACATTCACAATCCCACAAACTCCGCATTATTATTGTTTCTAAATGGAATCCAAACATTCTGACTTTTTAGGCACGGAGTGAAACGGAGTCGCCTTATAGTTTCGTCAGATTGGACTGTTTTTTTTATCTTTTTTTTTGGAAGCATAGCCCCATATGGCCCTCTAACAGAAGTTTTTCAAACTCTCCATATTATCGAAGGGTACTCGCACAGGACACGCTGACGTGCTTTTACACTTCAAAAATATCACACACCGTTTAAAAACGAGTTTTAAAGTCGGCTTTCTCACTCCTTTCAATGGGGAAAGTAAGAGACAGAGCACCTCGTCAACAGGTACCATAAGTCCAAAATCAAAACGATCTAAAAAATCAAAAATCTATTTAACAGAATGACGGACAATAGTCGTATTAAATAGTCTAGCGTGTTGTTACATTCAAAAAATATCATTGATCAGAAAAACCACTTCAAACTTCAGCTTGCTCTCTCCATCCAATGGTGATAGCAAGAGACAGAGCTACTGTTACAACGCTTCTAGACGAGCTATGCTCGACTCGTCAGCAGGCTGCATCAGCAACCTCTGCCTGACTCAGTATCATTCTGTCCTTCTCCAGAGCACAGCCAAATCGGACGTCCTCTTTTGTTGCGTAGCCTTTGCCGGGTACCCATTGTCGATGTGGCGAGCCGCGCCGAGGCAAGCCGAGGCCCCGCTAAAAGGGAGGCGACATAAGAGTCAGGACCGTTTGGGACCGGTGGTGGTGGGGACAACAGTGCGAGAGCCTGGGGGAGGGGCGGTGTGTGAGAGTGCGAGAGCCTTGCAGGAGGCTAGCGCGTATGAGAATGCAAGCGTTACACTGACCGCTACCTAGACGCCCTAGCTCTTCAACTACTCCCTCTCCCTCTCGAAGGAGATACAAACCACCCCGAACCACCCCAAAACTGAAACAAGGCTCAACCTAAATCCTCATTCCATGAATTAAAAAAAAAAAGCAAACAAAACCAAAAAGAACAAAATATAAACTTAACGTCTATTTTAACCAAACCCCCGTGAAACTCCGGGCCTACCAGTATCTCACACAGTGGGATAGTATTTTTTCTTTCTTTCCGGCTGTGCTGGAAACAGAACGATGTCGAATACTCGCAATGCGTGTGTGTGTGTGCGTGTGCGTGTTCCGCCCTACCGCACCGCCCCTCCCCCAGTCTCGACAGGTGGGTGCAGCACGCGAGCACGTCTTTCTCACGTCTTCACCGCCCCCGGGGAGCGTGGGGGGTAAGACTCCCGTGGGGTAAAACTCCGTCCTTCGCCGAGCCGAGCCGGTCGTAGTCCGCCCCCGGGCCCGCCCCCGGCCCGCCCCCTCCCCTCCGCCCCCTTCTCCATCCTGTTTCCAAAGCCACACAAACTAATCGGTCCGAGTGAAGCGGCGGGAGAGGAAAATAGAAAATTCCGTCGTGACTGCTGACGTCACTGGTGACGGCAAGAAGATGAAAGGAATAGCAAGGGCTGACCTCTACTGCGCATGCGCAGCGGACTTGTTCTGCGGGAAATGTTGTCCGCGCATGCGCAGTGATGACTCCGATAGTCCAGAGCCTCTTATTCCTTCATCTTCTTGCCGTTGCCGGCGACGTCAGCAGGC
This sequence comes from Odontothrips loti, assembly GCA_038380765.1. Taxonomy (NCBI): domain Eukaryota; kingdom Metazoa; phylum Arthropoda; class Insecta; order Thysanoptera; family Thripidae; genus Odontothrips; species Odontothrips loti. The sequence goes on along the minus strand of CM076255.1, from coordinate 14,750,889 downwards.
ACGACGGAATGGACTATTGTCTCGGCTCTGCTGATTTGCGCTTTTCTTACTCGGTCGCTGTCGCGCGCGTTTCGCGTACCCGGGATAGGAAAGTTTGGCTGCGCACACGCGGCTTGTGTTGTAGTTGTCAATGTTGTTCCCGTGCTGTGTCGTGGAGTTATTACCGTGCAGTCGTTGTTCTTGTGATCGTGCCGATGTTGTTGTCGTGTTGTTTTTGTCTGTCATCGTCGTTGGCCGCGTGCGCTGTGGTGGCGCTAGTTTACATCTCATGCGTCGTGAGTGCGCTGCAGTCGCCCCCATGAAGTGCCGCGCGCGCCCTCCGCCGGTCTGTCTGCTCGTCTGCTCCGTACAATGCTCTTCGCCTTGCTGGAGGCGTCAGGGTGGGGAGGGGGGGGGGCACGGCAACATTTGCATCTTACATAAAAGGGGCTCGTTTCTCAAAGCGCGCAGCGCGCAGACTTATGCGACCCGCCGCAACACAATTCCGGCCTTTTGTCCTCCCGGAGGGTCCTGCGGGTCCTGCGGGTCCTGCAGGTCCTGCGGGTCCTGCGGGCCCTGCGGCCGAGGCCGAGGCCCTGACTAGAACCCTGGCCGAGCCCCGACCCCTGGCCGCGCCCGCCGGCTCCCGCAGCCAAAGCCCTTCTGCCCAGAGCCCAAATTGCCTCCTGCGGCGTGGTTTTTATTTTCATAAATAAAGCAAACGCACCCGAAGCACTGCAGTACACCACAACCGGAGGTCAATCACACAAATTTAAATATGGAGATTTTTCTTAAGAGGCGAAAATTTGCTCTTGATTTCGGACGCATGCATTCTGAAGAATTTTCGGTCTCTGTCTCGCTAGGGAGAGGGAGACAGGATGTTGGTTGTGAGTCCTTTATATTTTGGCGCGCAAATCTAGATTGCCAGCCCCTACCGTCGAGTTCCTTCTCCCACGGTGCGGCTTTCCCGGGAAAAACACTTCCTTTACTTACCTTCCGTCTCATATTCCCACGCCCGGAGCCGCCGCTGGAGAAGGCTGTCCTCAGAGGGGGGGGGGGGGGGGAAGACGCCGTATTCAGGGAACCGTATCCCCGCTGGAGAACCCCGTCCTCAGAGCACCGTACCGTACCCCCGTTGGAGAACGCTGTACTTAGAGCACCGTCCGTATGCCCGCTGGAGAACGCCGTACCTAGAGCACCGTAACCCCGTTGGAGAACGCCGCGCACTCAGAGTACCGGATATCCCCGCTGGATAATTCCGTACTCAGAGCACCGTAACTCCGCTGGAGAACACCGCGTTGAGACCACAGTGTCTCCGCGGGAGAACACCGTACTCAAAGCACCGTACCGCTGCGCATCCAATAAGAAGCCGTGCGCGTTGCTTTTCCCGCCCCGAATGCCAGGGGATGCCCGGGCCGTGCGGGGCGGGCCGTGGGCCGAGCCATCCAGAGTATGCCTTAGTGGCGCAGTCAGTCTTTGTGGCTGCAGGGGCAGATGCAGGGAGGGGGCGAGGGCACCGCCGAGCCGTGCTGCACGGAGCAGGAGAAATATCTCAAGAAGCAAGTAAAGCAGCAGCGGCAGCAGTGGCAGCGGCGGTGGCAGCGGCGGCGGCGGCAGCAGCGGCGGCGGCAGCAGCGGCGGCGGCAGCAGCGGCGGCGGCAGCAGCGGCGGCGGCAGCAGCGGCGGCGGCAGCAGCGGCGGCGGCGGCAGCAGCGGCGGCGGCAGCAGCGGCGGCGCAGTCTACCCCCGCACGCCGAGGAGCGGCGGAAGACTGGAGAGGAAACGCCGGAGTGTACACTGGCGTGCCCCGCCTGTGTGTCTTTGCTGCCTTTGGTTTTACGGGAAACCATTTTTTGTTTTGTTTTGTGAACAGAGTGGCGGCCCTGCACCAGGATATTAGTTACACCGCCAGATAGTAGTCCTGGTTAGATTTCTTTTTCACTTTCTTAAATGGAAATCTCCAAATCCAAAGTATCAATACCCTTTTTCCCCCTCGTCGTTCGGTGAGGTTCGCGGCGTCAGGGGTCGGCGAAGACGGAGGCTGAAATGGCGCTTCTGGCTATGCCGTGCCATCGCTGTGTGTGTGTGTGTGTGTGTGTGTGTGTGTGTGTGTGTGCGCCCGCCCGCGCGAGAGTGTGTCCTTCGGGCGCGGGGCGGGCAACATTGTCGCCCCAAGTGTCGACGAGCGAACGGCGCGGAGGCGGCACGGCGCTGCGGAGGGTCAGCACCGCCGATCGTGTAGGCTGTTGCTTGCTCATGCAAAAATGTTGCCGGCCTGGACGCCACCCCTTCGCAGGAGCGCCTCGGTTCTCCACGAACATTCATTTTTCTACTTCGATCGAGGCTACACTGCAAAAAAACGTGGGAAGGGTACGGAAGCAGGTACGGAACATAAGAGGGTACGAAAACCGATTACATGAGAAACACCTATGCGCTACGGAAAGGGGTACGGACTGTCCATTTAATTTAAACCGGAAGATACCGTACCATAGCTTCGGTACCGTATAGACTTCTCTGTGTATTTGTCCCACGAAAGTTTTCCGTACCCTGGTGAAAAGTGGGTACGGAACGGCCGTAATAATTTTTTTTGCAGTGTAGGCATCCTCTCAGAAAAAGTCGTGTGGCTTTATTTTTGAAATCCTGGCGGCAAGCCAGGCCAGACATCGGCTTTGAATCTCAAATGTAATTGCAAGATTTTTTTTGTGTTTTTTTTTTGTAAAGAAAAAGTCTCTTCAAGTATGAGTTGTCGTTGTGCAGTCTGGCAAGCGCCTGCGAGGTAGGCACGGCCGCCCAGCACGCGTGCGCTGCGGGCTAGCCTACCCGGTCTGCTGCAGGCGCTCCGCTCACCGTCGGGTCGGCTCTCGCCTCGTCAGCCCCTGCAGAGACGTCGTACACTGGTTGTCGCTATGCCCCCTCCCCCACCTCTCTCTCTCTCTCTCTCTCTCTCTCTCTCTCTCTCTCTCTCTCTCTCTCTCTCTCTCTCTCTCTCTCTCTCTCTCTCTCTCTCTCTCTCTCTCTCTCTCTCTCTCTCTCTCTGACACAGAAGGTCCACACGACACACGGGGGTGGACAGAGGACATGTGAAGCCCTACACCGCCGTGCGGTTGGCACGACTACCGGGGCACGGCTCTGAACGTATGTCGCCCTGTCAAAACAATCCAAACAGCGCGCAAAACAAAAGGCAGAGAATGGAATTGGAATTCCGCTTTAAGCGTGAAGCGCAGCGCCCTCCTATTCTTCCACGGTCGCCCGGCCGCCGGCTTCGGGACCGTTCTGCCAGAAAGGCAGCGGTGATTACTGCGTCCCGATTCATTACCCGGGATGATTTCATCACAGAAGTTTTGGGCGCGCCGATTTGAATAATTAAACGAAAATCCTTCATCAGCCAAGCCCCCTTTTCTTATTATTTGCTGATTTCTGTCAGTCGGATAATCTTTGATCGTGACAAATAGAAAATCATACCCCCACCCCCTCCTTAAATAGGATCGCCCTCGTATGTCATGGCAGCCGAGGCGAGATAAAAACAAAAGCCATCTTTCGCCGCTCGCCTCGCCTTATACCCTCTCTCTCGCCCTTTCGCCTGGGGGGAAATTTAATGATGCGGAAAATATGAAAAGCGAATGTTTGACTAGTCGTGACAGCCTGCTGGCTGAGTGAAAGAGGGAGGGAGACAGATCTGAGGAGGAGAAGGAGAGAGAGAGCGAGAGAGAGCGAGAGAGAGAGGAGAGAGAGAGAGAGAGAGAGAGAGAGAGAGAGAGAGAGAGAGAGAGGGGGTAGTCCGCAAGTCGTCATTTTGTACGGGGCGGGTCGTCATCGAGATGTTCTCCTTCGCGCATGCAGCTCCGCCCCCCCCCCCCTGTCTGTCTGTCTGTCTGTCTCTCTCTCTCTCTCTCTGCCCCGTATGTCTGTCTTTCTCGCTCATCGGCATCGCGCGCCAAAATTCCATCTCTTTCCCTTTATCTCCCAGCCCCGGATTTAGGACAAACTGCCTGCTGCCAGCTCTCTTCCTCAACGCAATATTGCTGTGAATCCTCCCCTCACACTCCACCCCCATCCTAACCTTCCCTCCCCCACGCCCACCCTTCGGTCTGCCCCAACCCTGCTAATTAGCGCCACATTTGTCGGTCCACCATGATGCCCACCCAGGCCAGCGAGCGGGTGACGTGCGAAACGACACACGCACACGACACGCTCCTTCGTCTCTCTCTCTCTCTCTCTCTCTCTCTCTCTCTCTCTCTCTCTCTCTCTCTCTCTCTCTCTCTCTCTCGCCAGCCGACCTGTGAGTGCCAGAGAGAGAAAGCAGATGCCCCCCTCCTGCCGTTTTTGAAGACAGTGCCGTTCCGCCGCGTGCGTGTTTCATGCAATCTCATATATGTGATGAAACGCGAGATTCATTTTCGCCAAGGTCATGCACATGGGCCTCGAGGTCTGGAGGCGAGGCGCGCTGTCTGAGGGCCCAGGTTCAAATACCGCTCCCAGCACTTTTTTGTTTTTGTTTTCAGGAGACGGGGAGAGGTATTGTGTTTGCGCGGAAAAATTACACCCCAGCAGGTATTCGTATTCGAACCTCCCGCGTAGCTTGCATGTCATCGTGTCCATTCCGATACATACGAGGCACACATTAATCTCCCGTCCTGCTTCTTCCTCTTCTTCTTCTTCTTCGCCCTGAAGACAGGCGGCGAAAATCTGGCCCTATTCCTTCTTCTTTCTCTGTCTGAATATGACGCTATCGGGCATCGCGGCCTCGTCCCCATTTCCTGCTTGATCCGGTAAGATCTCTGCGAGGCTCCCCAGCCCCAGTCTCTCTGCACACACACACATACACACACACACACACACTGAGGACCATCGCTTATGTAAATTTATTCGTCCCGACAAAACGGTTGCTATTTGCGATTTATAGCTTGACGGTTGGGTGATGTGTGTGTACTCTCTCCTAGGCAACAAGGACCTGCTTGGAGGCGGGGATCTTGTGGGCAGATGGACACACACACACATAAACACAGCTGCACACGCGCGCGCGCGCGAGAGAGAGAGAGAGAGAGAGAGAGAGAGAGAGAGAGAGAGAGAGAGAGAGAGAGAGAGAGTAAGCAGATCGGTTTCGCTCTATTTGAAATGAAGCTGTCAGCGTAGGTGCATCTGGTGGCACAAACGGCCTTTCAATGTTTCATAAAATGCAACAACTTTCACACATTTAAGCAAGAAAACATGATTGAATGCTCCTCGTATTACTTTTGGTCTTGCACTTTAGGGATGCTCGATCAAGTGATACTTTTATCATAAGACAGACAGTATTACAATATGCATTATTTGCCCTACAGACGTTATTGGGGTTTCCGTTGCGGCGGCCGCGACCACAAAGCAGAGCGGGGCCACCGACTCGACAGAACGAAGCAGGCGAACAGGGTGAACTGTACTTGTTTACTCTACTGCGGTCCTCCCTGCGTATCAATTACAACCTCCCTCCCCCCCTCCCCCGGCCCCAGCCTGTACTCCGAGCTCATCGAACACCCCTCCCCCTCCGGCTAGTAGTGGTCTTTGCCGACGAAGAATGATTTTCAGCGCACCGCCAGAGAGAAAACTAATGGACTGGAGAGCTGACCCTATGAATACAGCATGGTTTCCTTTCCGTTACATTTGATGTAGTTTTTGATGTCTTTCAGTACGACTTTATCCCCCTTGAGGTGACAAGTCGTGACGGGCCACGGGCTGCGCCAAGGCCGACCAAATAGCTGGTTTGGCTGCTGCATGCCTAAGAGAGGGAGGGGGGGAGAGAGAGAGAGAGAGAGAGAGAGAGAGAGAAAAACAGAGAGAGAGAGAGAGAGAGAGAGAGAGAGAGAGAGAGAGAGAGAGAGAGAGAGAGAAAGGCGGCTTTGGCTCGAATCCATAACTACTCCCATTGTACCCCCTCCCACCCCGGGTCGCCTGCGCCTTTTTCAGAATTTTGTTTTTTCTCTCCGCCCCCTTCTGTTTGTCTTATTATTCATTTTTCGTTTATTTCCATTTTCAATTTATCAGCGCAAGGCGGCTTGCTGGAGGAAACAGCCGCCGCCCCGCAGAAGCTATGCGGCGCTGCGGCGGCAAGAGCGCCAATTTGTTTGGTTTTGTCACCCACTCGCTACGCGCTGCACAATGACCTCGGCCTCTACTGGCGGGGCGTGGCGGGGCGTGGCGGGGCGTGGCGGGGCGTGGACGGTGGTGTATCGAACCCGCAGCAGCAGCAATGGAGACAAACGATCCTCTCGCGGAGCGGCAGCAGCAGCGGGCGCCAGCACGGCCGTACTGAAGAAAGGAAACGTGAGACGAAATGGGCCGCGAGTGAGGCGAGCGAGGCCGCGGAAAGGGGGAAGGGGGAGGGGGGGGGGGGGAGAGCGGCGACAGCGACGGCCAGCAGGGGGGCTTTAGGCGGCAGGGAAAAGCTAGCGGGATGTTGGGAGGGTTGGGAAATTCCGTGACGGATGCGATTCAAACATTTTCAGAAAACAAAATGAAAGAATTTCATGAAATCCGCAAATTTAATTTCTTGACTGATTTCACAAACGAATGTCAATACGCCATCGATGCCTGGTGTATTCCTGACAGTGGACCCACCCGCGTGTGTGCGCAGCGGCGGCGGCGGTGGTGGTTTTGGTAATTTGCAGGGCACACACCCGCTGCCGGCTGGGAGAGCCGTTCGCGCCCCCCGCTAGTGCCACTGCCGATGCCTCCGCCTCCGCCTCCGCTGCCACCGCTGCAGCAGCTGCAGATGCAGGGACGAGACCGCGTAACTGAATGAGAGTCGGCCGTGAGCTGCACGTTTCCAGATGGCCGCCGTAGGATGCTGCTGCTGCTGCTGCTACCGCAGCCGCCGTCGCCGTGGTCTTTACGCCTCACGCGCCGAACATACATTTATTGGGTGTGTAACTCGAACTGCTCCGCCGAATGGCTTTCTTGCGGCGTGTGCGTGGCGGCGGCGGCAGCAGTAGCATCAGCAGCTACTGCTACGTCACGTGATGGCCTCTGGGAATTCCGCGCAGTTGCGAGGCTCTTATAGAGGGAGAGTGAAAGAGAGAGAGAGAGAGAGAGAGAGAGAGAGAGAGAGAGAGAGAGAGAGAGAGAGAGAGAGAGAGAGAGAGAGAGAGAGAGAGAGAGAGAGAGAGAGAGAGAGAGAAAGAAGAGGGATGGAGTCGATAAGAAATATTTCTGGCGAGCGGCGGAAAGAAAAAATTAATCACGAGGCTCCGTTGGCGCCTCGCCTCGCCTCGCACGGCCGGCCGGCCAGCCCACAGACAGAGCGGAGGAGGTGGAGAGCGATAAAGGAACAAAAACGCCAGGTGGGTTTTATGTATTTTCTTCCCGCCGCGTCTTCTGGCCTGGACGCTGTCGAGCTGGCTGAGGGGGCTTGTTCGTGAAAGACGTATTTGTCGAGTTTTCGTGGACTTGCGGTCGGTGCGGATATATGAAGGCGGCCTGCAGCGCGCGGGCCCCGTGGGGTTCAGAGCCGTTTCACCCCGTTGACTACTCGACTGCTGACCCGGATCCTGCTTTCCAAAGTTTTCCAAAGTCGCTGCGCCGTACTGCACGGGTGGGCGACTGCCTCGGCGGCGTCTGTTCCAGGGTGTAGTGGTTGGCAGACGCCCGCCCCGGCTGCCCCAAGGCGGCCCCGAGCCGGGCCGAGCCGAGCCGGGCCGGGCCGAGCCGAGCCGGGCCGGGCCGAGCCGAGCCGGGCTGGGCCGAGCCGAGCCGGGCCGGGCCGAGCCGAGCCGAGCCGCCGGGCCACGCCACGTCACTTGGAGACGACCGGACCCGGAGCAGGAAATTGGAGTTCTGAGGAGAGGAGAGCTTTGGCGCGGCCTGGCCCGACCCAGCCGGTAGGGGTTGGTCGGGCACCGGGCACAGGAACTCGCCGGCGGAGGCCCGGCGGGGGCAGTGCTCGCCACTCCCCGCCCCGGGGGAGGCACCACCTTACCCCACAGGGGGCCCAGGGAGGCCGGGGGCCACCGCACTGACGTACACGACGCCCCGCCGCAGCGACCCGCATAAATGGGCCCGAGACCCACCAAAGGAAATTATTGAGACCTTGACTTGAGTAAACCCCCCCGCCCCTTCCCGGCCTCAGCCGTCGACTGCTCTGCGTCGTCTGCTCTGGCGACCAGCGACGGCCGCCTGCCGAGACCGCAAGGTGCTCAGCGTTTGTGGGTGTGTTCCAAAGGCCTACCAGTCCCTGTCTGTATACCATTCAAATCCACGTCCTGTTTACGGCGACCGAAGTTGGATCGCGTTTCATGGGGTGGGGGTGTCGGGGGGCTGGCACCGCCTTGGGGTGGGTTGTGGCCGCGCCGCTGAGGACACAACACGGCCCCCAGCCGGGGGCAGGCCGGGGGTGGGCCGGGGGCAGGCCGGGGGCGGGACCTTCGGGCGCATCGGTCAGCGGCTTCCTGCGGTCGGGTTCCCGCTGTCGCTGCCTCCCTTCTCGGCCGCACGCCCAGCTCGGCAGACGGCAGGCCGGGCCCAGCTGGGGGTCGGCTGGAGCTGAACAAGGTTCGGCGGCTAAACTCGTTTCATTAGGTGGCGGTGTCGGCGCCCCCCCCCCCCCCCCCCCCCCCCCCCCGATTTGAAGCGCTCTATTAGCCTCGCCTTGTCCGAGGCAGACCGACATGATCGGATCCCATTTCCAGAGGGCGTTCGGGGTTACCAACTTTTGGCTCCGCTCCTCTGAAAATGCGGGCTTTGCCTCGTCCACGCGAACGAAAACGGCGAGCCTGCAAATTGCTTCATCCCACGGGAGCGCCCGACCGTAGCTATATTTATTTTTGTTAAATGGAAAACACACGCACGGTTTTCGAACCCGTGATTACTTAATGCTGCGCAGTGTCGGAGGGGTTTCTCTTGTTCTCCGCGCCCCGTCGCCATTAAGCCGCCGTCTCATTCGCGCACTGACGGACTCGGGAATACTGTTGCGTGAATAACTGACGATCGGCTGGTAAGATAGCGGCCCGGACGGGAGGGGGCGGCTCGGACGGCCAGGGTCCCCACAACAGAGCCTGTGCCTCCCTGGTCCGGCTGGACCATCAGACTCCTCGTATCACGGCCATCTTCTTTAATTATAAACACTAGGTGTAGCGTGGTTGGAGTCCACGTCGACACCAGTCCGGGCTTGAGTCTGCGCTGGAGTCCGCGGCGCTGGAGTCCGCGCTGGAGTCCGTGCTGGAGTCCGTGCTGGAGCCGCGCTGGACGCCGGGCTGGAGTATGGACTGGAGTCCGGGCTGGAGCCAACCGCTCCACTCTGCACGACCACGACGGAGGCGCTCGGCAGCGCGCGGGTGGTGTGGCGGCGAGGGGGAAACGACGGACGAATTCTGTGTCAGCCGGATGGGGATTACCCCGGATTACCTCGGATTACCCCGGATTACTCCAGGATTACTCCAGGATTACTCTCAATAAAATTAATTAGGGGTACAGAAAAAACGTAAACATTGGCCCGGATTACCCCGGATTACCTCGGATTACCCCGGATTACCTCGGATTACCTCGGATTACCCCGGATTACCTCGGAATATCTCGGACTACCCCTGATTACCTCGGATTACCCCGAATTACCTCGGATTACCCCGGGTTACCCCGGATTACCTCGGATTACCCCGGGTTACCCCGGATTAACGCGGATTACCCCGGATGAAAAATCGATGTCAGCCGGATTACCTCCGTCGTTTCCCCCTCGTGTGGCGGTGTGTTGCGGCACTCCACTCCTCGCACCTTCCCCCCTCCCCTCCTCCCCTCCTCCCCTCCCCACACGCTGCGGCGGCTGGTGTCGGTCTCTGTGACGGCCGAAGTGGCAGTGACAGCCCAGCCCTGGCTGTAGGGGTGGGTGTTGCCGTGGCGGCGGCCGCACGGCCCGGCGCCCGGGGTGGATGGCACCAGTGATGAATAAGAAAGCAGGGGGGGGGGGGGGGTCTGCATCCACTCTAGCCGGGGCCGAGGGCGGATCATCCTCTTCTCTGAGTACGTCCGTGCGGCGAACCTAGCGCCTGCTGGGTAGGCAATCCCAGCCTCGGCGCGCACGCGTGTCGTGCGGGCTGGCCTACCCTCGCTTTCGCAGGCGCTCTACGCGTTGCCGCAGCGGTGGTACGAGCTGGGCAGAAAATTCGGACACGACGTCCTTTAGGGATCACGGTCCGAAAAGGAGACAGAGACGAGGACATACCGCCGGTGCGGCCCTTATGTAGGTCAGAGCGAGACAGACAGACACGGCGATGGGGAGGGACGGCTGTTAATTTTCAATCGGGACGCAGATAGCAGTGGGAGCCAGGCGAGTAGCAATCACCGCCCTCAGGCTGGCTGGGCCTGGTCCCAGTCCTGGGCCGCCGCCGCCGCAGCCGCGACCACCTCTCCTTTGACGGGGGACAAACCAATCTCCGGCCGGCAGTGGCATGGCCCACAGCTCCGCAGCCCCGCACCCCACCCGCAGGACTAGGACCAGGGGGCCCCACCGCAGGTCCGGGGGCGGCGGCCGGGGGCGGGAGGACTACTCGATTTGGTCGTCGTCGGAGCCGTTTTACATTGCATAACGTGCCGCTCTTCATTACAGCGAGGCCCTGACGGGCCGGGCCAGCCGTGCACTTCCTCCGACGGCGGCCTCGGGCCGGGGCCAGGCGCCGCGTGCCGTCTCTTGGCACCGCCACCCCCCAGCCACCGCCACTGCTTCAAGGCCGCCAACGTCAGGGACCGACCGACGCGCCCCTCGTCATGCCGCCTGTGATTTGATTAAGCGAATTTGGCCGCCGGTACGGCGTCGGCACTTCGTGACGACGGCGGGGTGCTCGCGGCCACGGCGATGGACTCAGTGGGGGAGGGGCGCGGGGGGGGGGGGGGGGGGGGGACTCTCAGGGGCTGCGAGGTGAGGCTGGCCGGCCGCAGGATGACTGCAGTGCACCCGTGACTTCATTATCTAGAGTGGGTATTCGGGAGATTGCTTCTGAGGGGAAGGTAATCACAGAGGCCTGTGCGCCCCGCGCCCCACTGGGAGAGGAGAGGGGGGGGGGGGAGGGGTGTGCGGACCGTAACACTTAACCTGAGTGACCCTAGGCTGGCAAACACTGGCTCTGCGGCTGCAGCGGCCCGGAAGGTAGCCTCGCGGAAGTCCATAGCACGGAAGACCGAGCAGCGATCCGAATCCGCGAATCCGCTGCGTAGCGCCCGCTGCACTGGTTCCGTTCGTTGGCTATCAAAACACTCACCATGTACCAAACAGGCGTACCGAAGCTGTTAGCTGCGTTGGGCAGCCAGGTGTTCGGTTGCGCAGCTCCGGCCCGTACCGTACCGACAAAACGCAGATGCCGTGTTCGAACCCATTTCTCTCTCGGCGCAGTCCCACGGGTAGTCGACTACTCGTTCGTTATAGAGACAAATTGGCGCCGCCTGCTCCTGCCGGGCTCCTGCTGCTGTTCTCCAGCCGTTCTCCTGCCGAGCTCCTGCCGGGCGTGTGGACCCAGCGCAGCCCCACTCGAACCCGGACTAGGCGCCAACAACTGCCATTTCTTCCACAAGGGCCGCCCGCTATCCGCCGCCCGTATCGCGTTCCCGAAATGCAACCCCTACGCCAGCAACCGGTCACCGCGGGAGTTTCCAAATAACATCGCCTGGCGACCCCTTTTCCTCCTGGAGTTGGACGCGGCCCGCCGCGAGTGAGAGTGGGGCAGCTTGATTTTAGAGCCCCCCCCCCCCCCGTGATGTACGCGCCCGGCTTATATCTTGTTTATGGGCTGTGTACTTCGCTGAGCCCCCTGCTAAGCCCGATGCGGGAAGGTGGGGGAAAGGGAAGGGGGTGGGGGAGGGGGGGGGGGGAGGGTAGGGGCGACCGTGATTCGCTGTGTTACATGTCGCGAGAAGCTGTGAGCTTGACACGGACGAGGGGGAAGTTTTGAAGGCTCGGGGCAAGGCCCCTACTGCCAGCGCCCTACGGCTCTCTCTCTCTCTCTCTCTCTCTCTCTCTCTCTCTCTCTCTCTCTCTCTCTCTCTCTCCCTTTCTCCCCTTGACGAAGACATCCGAAGACATCGAGTGGGTGCGGAGACCGGTGTAATGGACGTGTTTGGTGGCGTGAGCGCCTAGCCGTAGCCGTGCGGCACGATAAGGAAATAATAATTACATCATTCGTTTTCTCTTCTATTTTCTATTCATTTCCTATTCTAGCACTGTCCGCACAGGCGTGGGCCTGGCCGGGTGGTGGTGGGGGGGGGGGGGGGGGATAGCGGTTCAATCGCGGAGCTGTCACACCGCAGCGATGGCACTGGCATCCCGGGGGAGAGACGCAGACAGACAGAGGGAGAGAGAGACAGACAGAGAGAGAGGGAGAGAGACAGAGAGTTGAAGCCGACGCTCGTGCGCACCCCTCCTCATTCTTCCGAGGCGATTTCACGCGCCATCTGTCTGCTCGGCGGTTTTGCGAAAACTACTGGAAATGAAAACCTCCCGCAAGTTTTGGACGGATCATCTGCTGCTATCTTTTCCGGCTTATGTCTCTCTGCCGCCGCTGACAGCGTTGGTCGGCCGAGCTGCGGGGGATGGCGAATATGCGAAATATTCAAACATTCATCCATTTTTTTAAAATATTTCTTTGCTGAGGCAAGGATATGTTACTGTCCTGCGCGTCCTTCTCTCCCATTTGGCCAAGTGAGGCGGCCTCTTGTCGTACTGCAGAGACGCCCTTGAAGGGTGGCAAGGGCAGAGCGCCGCAGAAGCGGTGTGTCGCGGGTGGGTGGCGCCACGTATGAAAGGCTCAACGTCAGAGACGGCGCCGGAGACCACCGTCCTGCAGCAGCCTCCAGCAGCCTCCAGCAGCCTTCAGCAGCCTCCAGCAGCTTTCAGAATAGCAGCCTCCAGCAGCTATCAGCAGCGTCCAGCAGCCTCCAGCAGCCTCCAGCAGCCTCCAGCAGCTTTCAGAATAGCATCCTCCAGCAGCTTTCAGAATAGCATCCTCCAGCAGCCTTTAGTAGCCTCCAGTAGCCTCCAGCAGCCTGCAGCAGCCTCCAGCAGCTTTCAGAATAGCATCCTCCAGCAGCTTTCAGAATAGCATCCTCCAGCAGCTTTCAGAATAGCAGCCTCCAGCAGCCTTTAGTAGCCTCCAGTAGCCTCCAGCAGCCTGCAGCAGCCTCCAGCAGCTTTCAGAATAGCATCCTCCAGCAGCTTTCAGAATAGCATCCTCCAGCAGCCTTTAGTAGCCTCCAGTAGCCTCCAGCAGCCTCCAGCAGCCTCCAGTAGCCTCCAGCAGCCTCCAGCAGCCTCCAGCAGCCTCCAGTAGCCTGCAGCAGCCTCCAGCAGCCTGCAGCAGCCTCCATATCGGTGCGGCTTCATCGCAACACCGTTCATGTACAGTCCGAATCCCTTTTCACACGATACAGGCGATGTCTGCCCCGCCCACCGCCTGCTGCTAATGTAAGACGCCTGGGCTGGGCCGGGCTGGGCCGGGCCTTTACGTCATCTCCCCCGCCTCCGTCGGCCTCATTAAAAGGCAGCGCCGGCGCCCAGCAAGACAAACCTTGCCAACGGACCTGGGCCTGGGCCTCTGCCGGGGCGGGAGGGTTACAGGAGAAGAGGGCACGTGTTTCGCATGCCGCATCACATATTTATAACGAAGAGCACTAATTTCGCATTCGTATGGCGCCTTCTGCCGCTGGTGGCTGTGGGGCTCGTAGGCTCGCGTAGGCCGTGCGCCCACCATACGCCTTGCTTGAGTTGACCCCGCACGGCCCCGGTCGCCGGTGGCGGCAGCGGCGTAGCAACGATAGGGGTGTCCTCGACCACCGCCTGCCGCCTCTCCGCGCGCAAATACAAAGAAATGCACACACAGAGCGTTCGCAAAACCTCTGTATTTTCGAACCTTAATCTGGTAAAAAGAATTTAAAAAAAAAAATCGGTGTGTGGATTTTTTCCCCGGGTGCAGCGCCGCGCCGCCGCCATCTATATATCACACCGGCCGGATCGGACCGAGGGACATTCCATTTACTACAAAGTCTCGGAGGGCAGATGGCAGATGGTCGTGCTGAGGCGGCAGCGGTGGCGGCAGTTGTGGCAGCTGCGGCAGCTGCTGCGGTGCGACGCCGCGCCGCGCCGCGCCTCGCCGCCACTGCAGCCACGCCCTTGGCAGGGTGACAAACTGCAGATGAAAAAAGTTGGACGTCCCAACATAAGAGCGGTGTCCCCTCCAAAGTATACACAGCGGGCCTAACTGTTGGCCGCACTGTCTGCCCGGCGGCCATGTTGATGCCCTGAGTGACTCGCAGCGCGCGCCACTTTCAAAACAGGATTTGATGTCCCCGCAGCGAAAGAAAAGTATGACAGGACAAGTTCGGGAGAATAACTTGTGCCGTCTGTCTCTCTGTTGCAGGATCAGACCTTCGCCGGACCCCTCCATGCACCGATAAAGTAGGTATAGTACGGGCTTGTGTTGCACCCCGCGTGCACTGTCTGTCTCACTCCTCCACTGCCCCCCTCTCCCTCCGTCTCATGAGTTATTGTGCGGTCCTCCCAGTGCGGCGGCACCCTGCGTATGTGAAGGGAGCGAGATGAATTTAGAGAGGCGTGCTTGCATGTCTCGGCATCATCACGCCATTGCTCTCTCCTCTGAATTCATCTCTCTCGCTCTCTCTCTCTCTCTCTCTCTCTCTCTCTCTCTCTCTCTCTCTCTCTCTCTCTCTCTCTCTCTCTCTCTCTGAATGCATCTTTCTCTCTCTCTTCCCCCGCTTCAAACCTTCACTCACTCTGCGAAATCATATGGAGTCGCACTGCACTCTGTTTCCCCGTCAGCTGTCCGGTCCCCCGTTCTTCTCATGGAACTATGTCGCCCCAGGCACCATAACCGTCATAACCCTTTCATTCATAACTGGGGCCATACTTAACCCTCCCCCCTCCCCCTCTCCCCTCTTAGCAACCCCCCGCTACCCTCTCTCTGATATCGCCGCTTTCTATGTTCGCTCCAGTGACACCAGCAGCACCAGCTATGCGATGCACCCTAAAGGACTGCGCTCCGAATGGTCTCGCTCTTTCTCTCTCTTTCTCTCCCCTTTCTCACCCATTTACTTCCCTATGATCTCGGCCTTTCTCTGTCTTTCTCCCCTCCCTCTCTCCTTCTCTCTCTCTCTCTCTCTCTCTCTCTCTCTCTCTCTCTCTCTCTCTCTCTCTCTCTCTCTCTCTCTCTCTCTCTCTCTCCCTCTCTCGCCCGTCTCGCCATTCTGTTAGTGGCTCAGTGTGCGCTGAGCGCGGCAACAGCTGTTCTGCGACACCATATTACCTGCTGCATTTGCTCGGTATGGCACTTCCCCGCCCAGCCCCGCCACGTCCCACTACGCCGTTGCAATGTTTTGTCGCGCTGCTGCTGTCGGGAACGACCGCCTCCTAACTGATTTATCTTCGCTATAATTATTAATGCCTCCAGTTAAATTGTGCGCGCGCGTGTTTTCTGAACTGGCCATGGCATGACTTCATTTCTTTCCAAAATTGCTTTTGATACCAACGAAAGAACAAGGTTCTTTTTCGAGTTCTCTCTCTCTCTCTCTCTCTCTCTCTCTTTCTGCCTCTCTCTCTGTCTCTGTCTGTCTGGGTGTCTATCTGTCTGTCTGTCTGTCTGTCTGTCTCTCTCTTTCTCTCTCTCTGTCAAACACACACACACACACACACACACACACACACACACACACACACACACACACACACACACACACACCTTTTGCAAAACGTTGATGCTGTCCGGGTCCTTATCACTCCAACGGCCTCCTTATCAGCACGAACGCAGCGCGTGACGTTTGTTCAGCACGCGTGGTGTTAATTAACGAAAACAGAACGGACGGCCGCGTGATTGGCTGAGCCGCCTGGCCATAATAGGAGCAGGGGGTTGCGGCCCGGGGTAAGACTGGGCAGGAGCGGCCGGGGTAAGGGGGAGGCGGTGGGGCAAGAGTGGGGCACGGACGTCCAGGGCTGGGGCGCGGTGAGGGTTGGGAGGGGTGAGGGTATGGGTGGCCGCTCCGACGGAGGTCGACTTGAGCAGGGGCGTGTTTAGCTATTAATTAGAGACTTGCCGTCTAGAATTACTGGGCCAGCGACAAAGAGGATCTCGTAGATAAATGAGGGGGGAAATCTGTCGGAGAGAGAGAGAGAGAGAGAGAGAGAGAGAGAGAGAGAGAGAGAGAGAGAGAGAGAGAGAGAGAGAGAGAGAGAGAGAGAGAGAGAGAGAGAGAGAGAGAGAGAGAGAGAGAGAGAGAGAGAGATATTGGGATGGGAAGGAGGCAGTTAGCAGTGCAAGAGGCGGTAGGCAGGTGCAGGCTGCCTCTGGAAATGAGGGTGCACGCCCAGAAAGTCACCTCTCCCAGCATATCGCTTTGCTTTGTCGCTCTAAAGGGCGTCCCAACGTTTAAAATCGGTGCCGCTGACTGAAACACCCCTCTTCGCGGCCCTTATGCACACCCTGTAGACACTGCGCTGCTACCGACAGTCGGAACGTTCATCCCCCGGCCGGGTAAGGGTGCTGCACTGAATCCCCAGACCAGAAGGGGCAGCAGCATCAGATAAGGGTGCCAGCTTATAGTTTAATCCGGACAAAGACGGAGAGAGACGGAGAAGACGCTGCGCAGAGAGAGAGAGAGAGAGAGAGAGAGAGAGAGAGAGAGAGAGAGAGAGAGAGAGAGAGAGAGAGAGAGAGAGAGAGAGAGAGAGAGAGAGAGAGAGAGACAGAGGGACAGAGTGATCGAGGTGAATAGCATTCAGACCGGGACGCACGCCTCTGTTGCTACCCCGGCGGCACAGCGGGTGGCTCCGAGGCGGACGGGCCGCGCCTTTATTATATCTCAGCTGTTGTCACCACTTTATGCCGCTTTGTTCCGGCCGCCTTGCCGAAATCCCCCCGAAATAAAAAACCGTCGTTCTCACTGACACAGCAGCAGCAGCGGTGGTGGTGGCGGCGGCGCAGAGAGCCAGCGAAGCCATAATCGCATCGTTTTCCGTATCTCCTGCGGAAACCTAACCCGCCCCTCTCCTTCGGAACATCGGCAGCAAATTGCGTGGAGATGTTATTACTGCAACGCTGACAAATCGAGAAGGGTTAGGATCAATGCGCGGGTTTATCATGCGTTGCGGAAGGGAACGCATGGGGGCGTTATGGTACCAAAATCACACTAATAGTGAATGTACGGATCTGACATTACCGTTGACAGCGAACATTTTGAGCGGGTCCTCGCAGATACAATGCTTGACAGTAGTATGCCATCGCCTGGAGCGACTTGATTTGTTATCCCGGGCGCTACGGAGTCAAATGGGGCTTGAATTGTTCAGCAGACGGAACGCTGCTGTTGTCGCGTTCCACGATGGAGAGAGTTTCTTTACCGTGCAGCCAATAGAGGCTTCCACTGAGACTTAGAAATAGAAGTTGATGAACAAAAACTCTTCCTACCGGGAACTCTCGAAGGCAAGTATGAGAAACTTGTGAGGCGTTTTGAGTGAATGTGGAGGTTAGTTATTGCTGTATTTGGTGGAGCCCTTGTGCATCGATATTGCTCATGCCTGCTCTCGGGAATTTCCGACCTGGAAGTGTTTTTGTTCTTCAGCTTCCGCTTCTGGAAACCTCTATTTTGCCCCTCCAAGGAACGTATCCACACAAATTGGATTTGGTGCAATTTTTACATTTCTTTATTTTTGTAATTCGGAATTTTATTTGGTTAGCTCTTAGTTAATTTTCAATTACGGAGGAAACGTAGGTGATTTGAAGTATTAAAGTTTTTTTTTAAACAAGTTTTTACTCTAGATTGCAAGTGAGAATAGACGGGTGGCGCGTTGGCCGACACCGTGTTATTACGGGAAATGCCGAACTGTCGTAGTCTACAGCGACTGAACACATTATGTAAACGGGAAATGTGATGGGAATCGTGGCGATACTTCATTGTCGATAGGTTGGCTGGTCGCGGCGTGGCCCGCAGCCCCCTAGTTCTCACTGGCACCGACCGGTGGGCACATCGACAATGCTCCGCTCTCAAGGGTTGTGCCTCTTGTGCATATTCTAGGGTCCGAAGCGGTCCCGACTCTAGAGTTGCCTCCCTTTTAACCGGGGCTCGACTCGGCTCGGCACATCAACAATAAGGCTCTTCAACAAGAAAGGAAGAGGTCCGACTTTTCGCGTAGTGGGAGAAGGATGGATGATACTGACGCAGTCAGTTGACGAGCTGAGCAGGCTAGCTCTGTCTTTTTCTTTCGCTATTAGATGGAGTGAAAAAGCTGAATTTGAACTCGGTTTTGAGACCTGCTGCATTTCTGGAGTGTAAAATCACGTCCGGCATTCTTGTATGGGTACTATGCGAAAGTCAGGAAGGTTTGAAAAACTTCTCACAGAGACTTTCGGTTTTGGCGTAAGGGGCATTATTAGAAATTAAAAATAAAAAAAAGTCCAATCGAGTGAAACTATAAGGTCACTCCGTGCCTAAAAAACGCGTGTAGAGGGTAAACAAAATATTTGTTGTTGGTGGTGGTGGTAGTGGTGGTGGTGGTGGCAGCCGTCTAATTAGTGTCCCGTGGTTGGTGCACGGCCCCCTCCGCCGCCAAGATGTCACGTGGCGCCCTCTGTGCGTGGCGAGGCCGACATTCTCCGTGCTTGCCCTCCTCCTTGTGCGTTAGTTAAGCTGCTTGTTCGCGTAATTAAATCAAAACTAAGTCTCGGATGGCGGCGGTGGTGGGCGGCCGCCCGGCCTAGTGTGGTAGGGCAGGTGGCGGGGTCGTGTGCCGAGCGCTGCAGGGGGTCCCGCAGGAGAGGCGCAGGTCCCGGAGGGGGTCCCGTGGGATAGGGAGGGGGTCCTCGAGGATCTCTCCACCTTTGTCTCTCTTTCTCTGCGGCTCATGACTCAAGTGTGAGTTAGTTTCCAAAGCCGCGGGTGGAAGTTTGTCGCGTCCGTGGGGAGGTGGGTATGGGGGTGAAGGGTGGGGGTGGGGAGCCTGTGGGATGGAACGCTTTCTCTCTCTCACTCTCTCTCTCGCTCTCTCTCTCTCTCTGTGAAGCAGTTATTATTCAAATCTGATCCGCGAGGGGTACTGCTAGTATGTGTGTGTGTGTGTGTGTGTGTGTGTGTGTGTGTGTGTGTGCGCGAGCGCGCACGCTTTTGTGCTGCTCATGCTGCCAACGTTTGTGTTGTTGAACATGGTACGGGACGACCCCTGGCGGTGCTTGCAGCAACATACTGCCCAGGGTGTGTGTGTGTGTGTGTGTGTGTGTGAGTGAGTGAGAAATCTGTAATTGTTGTGAATTCTCAACATCTCCCTTCCCTTCCCTCTCGCTCTCACTCACACGGTTCTTTTTCGAGTGGCCGACGGTGTGGGTCTGGGTCGGGGCGGCTCCCGGCACGGCTCCGGCACGGCTCCGGCACGGCACGGCACAGGGCACATGCCTTTAGCCCTAATTTATTCCATTACTCACCCGGAGAGCCCCTCCCCGGCTAGGCCCATCAGCCCACTAGCGCGGGCCTACGCCTCTTTTTCATGCGGGCAACTAATTTCGCACCCCCCTCCCCTCCATATGCCTCCACGCGTCGCGCGTTTCCGGGCCGGTCGCTTGGCGCGGTCATCGTCCGCGCAAGTTGTACAAAACGGGGGGAGGGGGGGGGGGGGTTGCACGAATAGGCCATTGGGGTCTCCGCGGTCGCACGGGCGCCTCTAGTGTTTCTAGTTCCCCTGAAAGATTCTAAAAAGCAGGAAAGGTTCTAAAATCCTTCAAAGTTTCCTGGAATTTTAAAGAAATCTCCATTATTTTCAAAACGTGTTTATAAACTTTCGATTTTACCCGTAATTTCCGGAATTTTCCAAGCCACGAGAAAAACTGAAAGCCACCGCCTTTGGACCGTCCGGAAAGCGCTTCATAAGAAAGGCACCGTGGATTTGCCGCTCGTTTAATCCACCTTTTGGCGTTACGTAATTCGTGCACTCTTCCTGACTGCACGCGGGCGGCCGCGATTCGAGTCGAAAGCAGCGAGGCGTCAAAGGCCGCCTGGAAGGAGAGGGCTGCTGCTGCTGCTGCTGCGCTGACGGGGCCGCCTGACGAGGTAGGCAAGCCCGCAGGTCTTCGGTGTTTGGCGGCTCTGCCTACCCTCTGATCCGCAGGCGCGCTACGCGACCTGAATCCGGGCTGCTTGCCGCGCGCGCGCGCCTGAAGGAAGGAGTTGGATGAATGAGGGGAGAGAGAGGGAGAAAAAAAAACCTGCTTGCCTATTTGCCCCATTCACTACTCTTCCCTCGCTACCCCCTCCCCTTTCGTCGTCTCGCCTTTTCTTCTCTTGTCCGATGTGCAAATACTCGCCGCGCTGAGACGTTACAGACGCGCCGAGGAGGCAAAGGAAGAGTCCGGTGCGAATAAATAGAGGGAGGGGAGGGGGGATCAGAAAATGCAGGGACCCGGAGAATGAGGGATGGGGAAGGAGGGCTGTCTGGCACCTAGGGGAGACGGGGGTGGGGGCGGAAGTGGGCCCAAACCGAGGATGAGGCCCAGAGGGGGGAAAATCCGGGCGCCGGATGAGAGAGAAAGAGAGAGAGAAAAAAGTTAACGCTAACGTGAAAGCAGATGATTGGAAACCAGAGCATTAATCCACGGCAACCAAACCTGCTAAACTAACCTGCTAACCTAACCTGCTGACCTAAATTGCTAACTGCTTACCTAGTTAGAGTTAAAGCTAGCTGAAGCTAAATCATCATCTTCTTAAAATGCAAGGAATAAAAAGAGGAACTGTTTATCTAGTGTAAGGCGGTCGGCGCGCGTCCGGCGGGCTAAGGCGGTTCAGTCGTGCCGAGGCGGGGCTGGGCGGGGCCGGGCGGAGCGGGGAGCGGTGCGGTGCAGCATATTCATCTGCCGGCATTTTTCCGGCGGCCCCGGCGGGATCAGTGGATCAGCAGC